>JNDT01001541.1:0-91734 GCA_000697055.1 Saksenaea vasiformis B4078
TAGCTCTAGTTCATGCTCTGAAGTTCAGATGTATTGAAGCACTGCATTGCAGCAGTACAAAGGAAAGAGACTCCAATCCACACTTACTGGGTCCTTTACCTTTAAAGAAAACACGTCATTTTTATTCATCCGTGAAGGGCCTGTTGCTCAAATTTTCTCGTACAGTTAGGGTGAAGCTACTTTTGATTTCTAAAGTTAAGTTATGCTGCGATCATAGGACAATCGATAGGCAGATAGGGACAGAAATACATCGACTTCTGGATAGCTCTTTATCCGACTCTTCGTCCGAGTCGTATCCGCAAATGCCATAAGATGTTTCAGTTATTTTGATCCATCGAATACCACAAACACAATGGCTACCTAGTGGCGTTGTGCAATGTACATGTTTTATTTTGCTTTGTAATCTATCTATAGATGTCATTTCCATCCTTCTGTTCGATCTGAGCCACCCTTGCGGATCGTGACCCCTTTATTCCTTTACTGACCCGAAGCTATGATAATTATCTCTTGGCTCTGTTGATGGTTTTACCTCAGAAGCATATATACAAAATATCAGCAAATGCATCGCTTATTGTGGTATATTGTTCAAGATTTACGGACCGCTGCCTGACTGAACGTTGAACAGGTAACAGGATCAAAGATGATGTCAAGACCCACAGGACCGTTAAAATTTTGAAAGAAAGAAAAAAGACCGTACTGACAACTTTTTCTTCTCCTTATCTCACATACGCATATTGAATTTTACAGAGTGAGAATTTGTCGAGCGATATATGCAGAAACTTAATAACCAGTTACATTCTGTTTATTAAGCATGACCGTACCGCCACCCCAGTTACGCTTGAAGCGCAAAAGGAAAAGGGCGGCTGAATCAGGGATATCAGTAGACCAAGCACTTGAGGCCTTGTACAGTGTCTTCCACGACCAACTGAAAGCGATAGTCCTAAAAAGCCTTGAAGATAAACCCAAGAAAAAGTCTACAAAAAAAGCACGTCAGCAGTCAGAAGAAAACAAACAAGAAAAACAGAGAAAAAAATTGCAAGAACTACGAGAAAGTCTGGAGAAGGCAGATCGCGTTCCAAGGTCGTCGTTCGAACAAGCTGATGATAAGCTTAATGCAGAACAAGGAACTACCCGGAGGACCCTCGCTTCGGAATATCCTGGGTCAGGGCGGATTGGGGCTCTTTGGCAAAAATATGCCATCGCAAAGTTTGATGACGCTGCCGAAAAAGCACAGAAAGAAATTGACGAACAAGTGCAGGCGAAAGAACAAGGCTGCAGCATGGATACTACTGAAAACAATGAAAGCGAGGACGAAGAGGACACGATCCGGGCATGCTCGGTTCGATTATCTGGAATCTTACGAGGTGATCTGGATGATGAAGTGAAGCAAGTGTTTCTCGATACCATAACTGCCACATCCGAACAAGTTACGGACTACGCTGCTGAACTTGGGGCAGCAGTACATGCAACCATGCTAAACTACGCTGCCAGTACCGTCATATTGGATCAGCATTCAAAGCAAGCTCGTTATCAGCAGGACAGCCCAGAGATGTTTAACGTTTTGGAAGTTATTCCCAAAGAATCAGTCCGCAATCCAGAAGCTCTGAACTCGAATTTGACGGTACCAGTGGTGCCACTGCCTGACAATGTGTCGAGATATCTGAAGGCTTTGCCACAGAAGAGCAATGATGAATTCAGCAACCTCTTCAGCGAATCCCATTTGCAATTTATCCATTCGAGCTGTTTCGGGAGACAGACTTATAAGGCTAGTGAGAAACGTTTCTGGTCTGCGCTGCAACACCCAATGTTGAAAGGTTTGCCAAAACCACCTACCGGCTTAAGCACCACAATGCACTTTCAGCTGAAGCAACACGCCACCAATCTACAAAACATGTGGGCAGGCGGTTTGTTTTATAAATCGATCAATCACCTACTCCGTGTATTTCTTAAACTAAACCTTGCCCCTGAAAGAGAGCGAAAAGTCCGTCAGATTGCCGAGAAAAAAGCAAAAGAGAAAGAAAGGCAACGGGAGGAAAGTATCAAACCAATGAAGAGGAAAAAGGAATGGCATCGGCGTCAGATCAAAGGACGAATAGAACAAGAACGAAAGAATTTAAGACGCCTGAAGAAACGGCTGGAAGTGGAAACGGATCAAAATCAAAGGATTAAACTGTTGCGACGTGAGAAATCGTGCACAGATGCGATTACAAGATTGCAATCACGCACGAGAGAGGAATACATGCCCAAGAAAGGTGAAAATCCACAGTCTTGGAAGGATAAAGAGGTGAGCGCAATATCCGATGTCATCGACATATTAACAGATCAAACGTCATGTTGCCTGAAGGTGAAGTAACTGAGTTGGATATCCCTGTGTATATAGGTGGAATAGACGATGAAGGAGTATATGAAGCAATTGAGATGGCAATCGAAGAGATGCAAGAGGAATCAGAAGACATTCAGGCGAATGACGCGAAGAAAGAGCCCAGCAGAAGGAGGTTGATACGAATTCAAGCTATTGCAAAGAAACTGTTGCTATCAGCAAATGTTGAAGGAAAAGTGAGAGACGCTGATGTCTTTGGGTTGTGGAACGACGACGATAACAAGCTCCAGAAGGTCGAGATAGATACCGTCGTTCAGATTACGAACGCGCTAAGACCATATATACCGAAAGGACGATCAAGTACTGCGATTGCCTTGCGTGTTCGGTTTGTTTTGTTATCGAATACCGTTCTCCATGCTACTGGATACAGTAAATTCACTGCTAACATCTGCCCAGCGATCAGCCCTGCCTCAATCCATGCATTGCCTCTCGATGCGGCGTCCATATATGAACTCTTTGGTTCGACTTCCGCAAAATTCGACTTGTACACAGAAGATGGAAGCGCGATTGCAAATATTAGGCAAGCTCGAACGAACACAGCCGCCGTAATCGGCTCCTTCTTTGATCAAAACAAAATCACTCGTATTTGCAGTGCTCGCGGTTTGGAACCACGGTGGCGAGTAACTGTTACACCCCAACAAATGGCGATGATTGATGGGAACGTTCAAAAAGGAAGGAACATAACTGTATCTCATTATGAACAAAGAAGGAAGAACGCAAAATGGAAGAATACGGACGAGGGGAACAGTTTCTTTGAGAATGAATCAGACCGAGATATTCCAACCGTTACAACGTTCCTGGAAGATGCAAAATGTAAGGTCAAAGTTCTGGAGTCGGCAGAAAGGCAATCAAAAAAGGCGTTACAGCAGGCAGAAAATGTTGTCCAAAATCGGACAGAAGAGCATCAACGGAGAAAAGATGCTATCCAAAGGAAAATCCGGGACAAACCTAAGCGCCACAAAATAAATATCAGCGATGCAAGGGCGAAGGAAAAGCAAAGCGAGAGCTACAAATATTTGAAGACGTCGAAATTGGAGCGCGCAGAGAAACAACATAATTTAAGCAAGATACGGTCGGAATTGGCAGATCAGCGAAGGCGGCGATATGTATGTCAGAAGGTAACTAAAGGATATCGCATGCACCAGTCAATCAACCGAATTAAATCAAACTATAGCAACTGGATGGTCTCAAGAAGAAGCAAAAGGGAAAGGAAAAGGAGTCAGAGGGAGACAATGAAGAGGAGGAGGTAAAGATGTGTAAGGTTACAAGTTGGAATCGCCCAGGTTGCGAAGCCAGTACACAGTTCCTTGACATCACAGAGCTAAATCGGCGACCTCTCCACGGAAGCTCTGCGAAGAGTAAGTACTGCCTCTGCCTTTGCGATAATAACCCTTTTATCAAATGAAGGTTGAGTGGATTGGGACCTGTCGCCATGACAGGAGTTATCGTGAATTCTGGATCAGGTAAAGAAAATCAAACACAGTATTACAGTTTTCTGACTTTTTTTTTGAGACAGATGAGATCTAGGGTTCAGATACTGTATTTTACACCAATCCGGAAAATCTCCGAAATGACATAAACGAAAGCGTCCAGGATACAACCTGCTCCTTTTTATAACCTTCACATGGCTGATTTTCATGCGTCGTTGGTGATTTCTGAGTAGTTGCTAATCGCGTATTTCCAGCATGTGATTATTTTGCACGAAGTCGATAAACTTTCTATATAGTGATGGTCATATTTTAGAGAAAAACCTTGTCACTAACTTGTATTTGTTGACAGATGATTGTGACCCTACTGGTCGGCAGACTTGGCTGTTGCTTTCTCGCTATATAAAATAGAGTGCCCGATCCATACTCGTTCGTTCAAGATTGGAAAATGGTTCTGCGGACTGAAAAATTTATAACTCTCTTTTCATTGTTATTGCCATTAAGAACTGATTACTGAGAATGTCTATATCTCCCTCTTCAGGGTAGTAACTAGGGTCGAACATGAGTTGCATTGTCGTGGTATGAGTATGTCTTCCTAGAACGCGTAAACGCTCGTAGCAGTATGGCACATGATGATGGTTATTGGTATCAAAGGCTAACCATCGAGGTGCTATAGTAGGGCATATTTGCTTTTCTTCTTATAAGCATATGTCGCGCTCTTGGGATCTGGGATCTTCCCCGGCTAAAAAGAGCAGAGACTCGACATGTACATTTATGAATTTGATCGTCTTTTCCGTAATCATTGGAAGTACCTATACAATTTTGCGTAATCAATGAACACGTTGATAAATCAAGAGCTTCTATGATGACAGGCTATTTTTGTGCCAGCATTCCGTCTCTGATCACTACCACGCGTCGCTTTGAGTGCAACCTTGTCAATCCGAGTTTCCGCGTTAAGAACACACGGGATCGTACATGGAAATTACCGTATATCACTTTGAGCCACATTTATCGCAGTGTACTACTTATATCTTTACTTCTGTAAATGATGCATTGCAGTGATGCTGAGCGTAAAATCATCGATCATCACGGATCATATGAAGAAACTCATTTATACATAACGCTTTCTATATTTGTGATTGAGCCTTAAAATATTTGATGCATGATTGTCAGTGATCCATACCTCTTTGCGGCTACAATGGATTAGGCGGCTTTTCGGAAAGGAAAGAACGTGGGCTAAGGCGATAAGGATAATCATGAGTATCTTCTTCATCTCCCAACGCTTTCATTACTCGATATCGATG
This sequence comes from Saksenaea vasiformis B4078, assembly GCA_000697055.1. Classification (NCBI taxonomy): domain Eukaryota; kingdom Fungi; phylum Mucoromycota; class Mucoromycetes; order Mucorales; family Saksenaeaceae; genus Saksenaea; species Saksenaea vasiformis. Next base: position 5,112 of record JNDT01001541.1, read on the forward strand.
GTTCCTTTGCACTATAAATATATGCATCGAAGGATACATTTATCACCGCGCGTCATCTTATTTAGCGGGGAAGCTGTACTGTCAGCAACGTCGCACAGGCTGATTGTCCCATTTGAAACTCAGGAGGTATGGTTCCTGAGTGGCTTTTGTGAAGTCGAGGCGGTCACAAAACCTGAAAAATGGAAAAAAAAAACCGAATAGACCTTCTTGTATAACACAGTAATGCCCAAGTCGAAAAGATCCACCGTAGGTATTGTATCATAACTAGCCATGTATTTTGCCATATTTACCGTCGTACTATAGTGTCTTTGACCAAGACCAGCAAAAAGGGCCGTGAAGGCAAAGAAAAGCTCATGGAAGAGGTGAAGTAGGATAACACAGCGGGGCAGATCTAATGTCATTCGCTATTTCTTTTGATTAGATCCATGAGTGTGTCGACAATTATTCATACATTTGGGTTTTCTCCGTCAAAGACATGCGTAATACCTTCCTGAAGGAGGTCCGTAACGACTTCAAATCTAACTCGCGATTCTTCATGGGCAAGAATCGAGTCATGGCAAAAGCATTAGGAAACACACCGGAAGAGGAATACAAAGAAGGTTTATCAAAGATTGCTGAGGTAACGGTAACATGACGAGATAAACCTGGCGTGCTGACGTGAAACGATAGCGATTAAACAACGAAGTTGGTTTATTGTTCACTGACAGATCACCTGAAGAAGTTCAGCAATATTTCAAAGAATTCCGACAGCCCGATTATGCTCGTTCAGGAGTGGTAGCCACACAGACTGTTGTTATCCCCGAGGGACCAGTGAAGCGCGGTGTCGATCCTATGCCACACAACATGGAACCCCTTATTCGATCGCTAGGCATGCCTACTACGCTGAAGAACGGTATTGTAACCTTGCCGTCCGCATACACGATTTGCAAAGAAGGCGATGTTTTGTCAACAAACCAAGCACATCTTTTGGTAAGGAAAACAAAAAAAGAAAAAAAAGGGAAGAGGCATGACGGAGTATTTATTATGGCATGATAGAAATTGTTCTACTTCCAACTTTCCGAGTTTGCTGTTGAATTGATCTGCTGTTACCATCAAGGCCAAGTGACCGAGATCTGAACCGTAATTCAATAAATTGTTTTTCTCATTTCGCATGCCCATCTTCAAGTTGATTTATTTATCTGGATTTTGAAATGTTGCAGTATTTACCATCGCTGGAATCTTTGACGGTCATCACGTTTACGTCTCCGTTCACGCTCTTGGTCTTTCTTGAGAATGATTGTTGCAAGGCGAATAAACAGAGAGAATAGATCCATAAAAAGTTCCAGTGCATGGCCGGGTACATCCAACAAGCCTGCACTTGCACGTTCCACTATCATCTGTGTGTCGTAAACAACTAACGACAAGTGGATGAGTTGGACTGTTTAGCACTCCTTTTTAACCTACCAAATCCACTAAAGGCAATCAAGCCTAAATATAATTCTGCGGAAAATATCGAGGACGACCGGAAAAACAGCATATTTGCCAGAGATACCCAGATCATAATGCCCACGAGACTACCTGCCATGCCCGAAGCATACAACAAACTTCTGCGATTGGCCAGCATTGCACTTGCAGAGAAGGCGAGAAAAATGAACACAGAAGATGACAATGCAAGGAATAAAAGTGATCCCGTAGGGTCCCAGTATGTATATGCTGACACCAGCGTAGAGAGCGACATACCACTGAATAGGGCATAGGTCTATACAAAAATCACGTTTACATACGACTGTGCTGTAATTCGTTTTAATTTACCCCTAGTAAGACCCATCGCCACATATTGCCATAAGATAAATGTCGGACGCCAAGCGCGCTGCCAACGGCCACTACAGCTCCCATTGTTCCTCCGTCCGCTGCGGCTAACGGGTGCTGGTTGCTGTTATATACAGCTCCCATTGTAGCTAATGCTAGCATTCCCGCAATGGAAAGGTATACGTTGACTAAGTGCCGTTGCACAGGCCGACTAATCTCATTGTGTGTGGAGAAATGTTGCTCGGATTTCGACCAAGAACCTGACATTACGTGGAATAAAAGAAAACGCAAAATGGTAGAATTTCCCAAGTTTTACATGATTTTGGCTTGACATCATTTGATTGGTCAATTAAACCCACTACCATTTGTCCGGACACGACAAATAATATCGTGCTCGAGTGAAAACATGCCACGTGTTGTAAGCAAGTGCAACATTTTCCAAGATTTACAGTACATTTTCTATAACGAATGCTATATCAGAACGCCAGTTTTTTTGAAAACAATATATCAGACATCTTACTCAAGAAAAACATACTTTTGCATCTGAGAATGAGGTGCCTGGCACCGTTGGTCAAGTAGCAAAGGAAGAACTCGCTACTTCAACGCGCAATATGACAATACGCAATTAGTAGACAATGTGCTCATGAAGATAATATCGCAATAATCATAAAATAACTCTAGAGAATTGTGAAGGATTCCAGTCCTCACATACGGCTCCCCTGAATATTGAAAACGTCGGTGTGCTCGACTACAGGAGTGTGAAATGTACATACAACAACATATTATGCACTTCTATTGCACATAAGGATACCATTCAGAGTGATTTCCAAAGTAATATAGCACATCGGATATACGACGACGACTAAGTTAAAAGATACAAATAGTTTTATTCTATAAATGGATCACTATCCTACTCTCCAAAGATACAGTACGACCAAGATCCAGTCTTATTTCGTTAAATAAACCGCGCAGCAAGGATTGAGTTGCGTTAACAGGATATTAACATCCATTTATCAAATAACACGCACTCGCTCCCTCGCCTACAAAAAGTGCTTCAAAAACAGAGCAATGCATACCATTTGGGCATCAACCACTGATTGCTGACGATAGATATGGCCTTCATTGTCGGCCGCGAAGATCCAAACATTATCATGGCCGTTGTTCTTCTGTAGGACAGCCTTCATCTGCTCGAATTCCGAGAACGGCACCCGGGAATCATTGCGTCCATGGCTCATAAAACATGGCACAGTGATTTTATCTGCGTTCGTAAGAGGCGAGATATCAAGCAAGAACTTTCGCATATCTGGGTCGCGCTCATCTCCATATTCTGCTCTTCGATGATCTCGACGATGTTCCGCGGTAGTTTCCAGAAAGGTCACCCAATTAGAAATGCCGCAGGTTTCCACACCACACTTGAGGCGTTTAGAGTAATGAGTCATGCAAGCAAACGACATGTAACCGCCATACGATCTCCCCATAACAGCAACACGAGCAGGGTCGAGGTAAGGCATAGATATGGCGATATAATCAAGCAAGGCTCCAACATCCTTGACGGAGTCTTCACGTTTATAGCCATCATCCGCTTGCATGTAGGAAAGGCCATAGCCTCTGGATCCACGTACATTTGGGGCGATAATACAAACGCCCAGAGTTTGTACAAGATATTGCAGGTACAGGCGTGGATTATAAGCAGGTAAATGCTGTGATGCTGGTCCGCCGTGCAAGTAGATAATAACCGGGAGTTTTTCCGGAGGAGATAAGGCATCAAGCGAGTAAGTGTCGTAAGGTGCAGGCAAATAAACGAAGCTAGGAATAGATAGCTTGTCGAAGGAAGGATAGCGGATAAGCTTCGGGTTGGAAACCGGATGAGATGGGCGTGGATTTTTGGTGACAACATAGGGACTGAAAGACAAATCGTTGACCGATAGCTTGTATAGTGTACCGGGGGAGGATACTGACTCCATGGAGACCACAATCACATCTTCATTGACTTCCGAAAATGATACCGTCTTGATTTGTCCAGCAATCTCGGTCGGAATAGCAATCTTTGTGATTTCTTCGGTGCCAAGATCCAAGATGTAAATTTCACTATATCCATCCACGTTGGCGTGCAAGAAAAGATGCTGCTTGGATGGAACCCCAGAGCATGGCCAAGAGATAGGCAATAAAGAATCTTGCAGGCCTGGAGTAGTGATGGGGCGTATAACTTTGGTTTGGAGGTTATAGATTATACACGATGTGTACTCCGACATCCATGCAGTGTTAAGGTAGATGATGTTGGGGTCAGTCTTGGAGAACTTTCCGCTTATCCTTGTAGGATGTATAACTCCGTCTCGATTAGGAAGTTGAATGTGATCTAGTTGGCGAGTTGCGATATCTAAAATACAGGTGACAGCCTTGGCATCGGTGATGCTGTGCGCAATGAGAGCCTTGGTGTTGTCTGCATTCCAGCTATAGACATAACATACTCCTGTTGTCATAGCAATAATCTGACCATGTATCGGTTCTCCAGCAGGTCTGTGTCGCAAATGACGCAGGTAGACGTCGGTATCTTTGCCGTTACGAGCGTTACAGGTGTAAAGCACTTTGGTCCCATCGGGAGATATGAGAAAGTTTCGTGTCAGTGAGCCTGCAGGAGTCCAAACCTCCAGTCGGTGAGATTCTTCCGCTGCTTTACCCTCAACGGGCAGGAAGCGGTAGAGCTGGAAGAGTTCCTCTCCGTTGGTATCAATGGTACAGATTGCACCTCCATTACGGCATTCACCATTCTCATCCTCATCACCTTCGATTGGCTTGAAGTCACCAATGGTGTTTCCTTTACCTCTGCCCGTCAAATAAGTAACTCTGGTGGCCCCGGTGGCCTCGGCGGCTGACACATAGTAAAGCTCCTCAGATTCACCTCCTTGTGGTCTCTTGCGGAAATACAGAGCCTCCGCCTGGTTAAGGGACCTGTGGGCGAAGGCTTCAAATTGGCAAGGAATCCCACTGCTTTTGTAGCTCTCGAATTCGTCGATTATATCGGCAGACGGTTCAGGGATGTTTACTGTCTCCACACAAGCAGGAATAAATGCATTAACCATGTCACGCAATAGCTGAAAAGGAACAGAAAGAAAGGTTCTGTGGCTATTAGAAAAGTTTAAGACTCATCTCACCCTGCTTCCTTTCTCAGAGCAAGTGTGTTACTGTAGGGTGCTGAGCGTCTAAAATAGTGCAATTTTTCTATTTCTATCCTTCGTAACGATTGTAAACAGTCATTCGTGGAACATCAGTAAATTGATGAATGAGACGCGATATTGTTTAAATACGAAATCGTTCTCTGATTCAAAAGATAAAAGAAATATGCAATGTCCGAGCAACTGCCAGTGTTCGAAGAAATACAGTCGATTGAAATGATTGCTGCCGTATGATAATACAAAGGTTTTTGACTTATCGATTGTATAAATCAATATATTTATGTAAAATCTGCCATCATCAACGAAGTCGTGCAGTTTGACGTGATTACTCCGTAATCCGTTTTCCCAATCGACACCGCGTCTGGATTTTCCTTGATAAGTTCCGATACATCTAGACGTTCCGCGTCGTCTTCGCAATAAGGTCGTTTCCCAGTAGCAACCATCGTCTTGGATTTTCGCTTCTCGGCTTTACGCTTCTTTTTTGAGACTGCATTATCTGTATCCAGAAACTGGAGCCGCTTGTTAGTGTGTTTTTATTGAAATAGGTATATACCTTTTGCAGTTCGTACTTCTCTAGCCTTTTGTCTGCCAATAGCCTTTGGGGAGAATTAGTGTTTCCGAGTAGCACATGTCTCTTCTTCCCAGAGCGGGAAGTTTATGCATTATCAGAAAAAGACACCAATTTTCTGGGCAAACAAAGCATTACCGATGTCGAACTATGTATAAAACGTAATTCTAAAATGAGTTCAGTAATTCACTTTTCTTGACAGTTACCAGGTATCAATCAGTCAATAAAGTCATTTATGCATACGATGTGTTGATCGATTCCATTGAAGCACCGTGACGATCCCAGTAATCCTCGCATCCTTCATGATACTGCTTGGAAAACACAAGAAAAGCAGCAACCGTACTATGCAAGAACTGATGACTCTGACATATATGCCTTCGCGACTGCTCTCGATCTACGACTAAAATACAAATACTGAGAAAACAACAACGGGAGCCAGAGTTCATCTGTAATACGAAGCGGAATGGAGCATATATCCTCAAGTTTCAGGTGTAAATGCTAGCAATAGCAGCCAACTGGAAAATGCTTCTTGCAATAAATTTAGACTGAAACGACAACGTGTCGTAACTATCTTGCTGTTCCTGCAAGCATCTACTCCTTGTGAGCCATTTTTTTCGAAAGCAACGTATTTTATTCCTACTGGTCGAAATAGACTACAACCGGTGTAGAGTGCTATTTTTCACTCTCAGGCAATCTCGCATGCTATTCCTATTTTTCTCAATGACATCAACATTATTTTATTTTTCTTTTCTTTCTTATTCTTTTAGTGGAATCCTCTAGCTGCTATAATTAGGCTCTCGAAATCCCATACAAACCGACATCCACTCTGACAACGGCGCATGACCTCTGGTATCAACCCCAACGGATCCCCAAACCTTATCCGAAGGCACATCTGATCAAGACCATGCACAATCGAAACCGCATACGATCCAAAGTACATACGATCCAAAGTGCAGACAATCCAAAGTGCAGACACTCCAAAGTGCATACGATTGAACCAATTACCTGCCGTCATTATCCATCAGAGCCATGATAGACTAGATGTTCATCCACTTAGCGAAATTATTTTCTATCGATGTATTTTGTATAAATACCTGTTCAATTCAATGAATAAAACATTAGGTTACAAAAGCATATTCTTCTTTTGGTTATCTCCAGCCATCTCAAAAGAACGTTTCCAAAGGTTTTTCTTCTATTTCTCAAACTACCTTTTATTGCTCGCCTGCGTTGGTTATTCTCAAGAAACCACCGTTAACCCGAATCCATTGATTCCTTTTCTTTTAGTTTCTTTTCTTTTATTTTACTCTCTGTCTGGCAAACGGCGACAATTCCGCTGTCCTCTTTTTATTTTTCTTTTTGTCTTTGACGAAACTCTTTGCCGATTCTAAGGTAACCATATCAACGATCTTACTAACGATCATATTCTATTTTATCCAGATCTCTTTGGATATTGTCAATACCGACAACTGTTACTCTATCCAACGTTTTCTTTTTCTTTCTTCAAGCTTTACCGCTTAACCAAGTCTTGGTGTTTAACTTAAATCTACACCTGGTACTCACTCAATTCCGAACTTTTCTATCAATGAACATTACTCAACCGATACCTTTACCAACAATCACCGTCATCTAGCTTACGCTACGACAATACTTGGAACATTACTATCCATATACAGCAACTGAAAAATACAGCGTAACACCGGCAACAATAGTAAAAACTATTTTCACTTTCTTTTTTTTTACCATTTGGATGGGATTCATCAATTCGAACAACTGTAATTAGCTTAATTTAAGTTGTTAATTGCAATACTGATATATATTTAAAGCGTTGGCATCCGTCTTAGCTTCATAAATCCATATGTATAACCATTCCTATAGCTAATTGCCAATTTAAAAAAAAAAAGCGAAATTAATTTGAATGAGTCATTAATGAGTTAATGAGTCAGATCACTATGTTAAAATCTTTTAATTGACTTGCATTTTAATGATTCAGTAATGAGTCGAGTCATTGACTTACCAATCTATTAAGAAATACTAATTATTCATTATATAGATAAAAAAACTGTAGTATTTTACTATAGGAGGATGGTCGTGTCTCATCGGAACGTCCGAAAGTTTGGTAAATGCTGCATGTTCGCACATCACACGTCATTTCTTTCAAACGACCCCTTCTAAATAAAACGAGTGCGTCCTCTTTAGAAGCGTTTATGCTATTGTACAGCGGCGATCATTTCAATCAATCATATTTCTTCGAACATCGGCGGCCGCTCAAACGTTGTATATTTATTCATCATCTTTTGATTCGGAAAACAATCTCATATCTACAAAACTTCTGGACATCCGCCATAGCAATAATACTTGACCATAAAAATATCTGTTAAAAAATTTTACTTTTATTTTAGAGCAGTAGCAGAAAAGTAGCTCTTCATCCTTTTTATCTCTTAATCTAAATAAACAGGAGTCTCACCATATATCATTTTGTTTTTCGATATCTCACTTTGTATCTTTTATTATTCAAATATTACAAAAACTAATAATAAAAAAATAAAAAGCTAAAATATACTAATCAGTCATGTCCGAGTTTATTGACATTAATATTTTATGAAATAGTTTAAAAAGCAAGAAAAAATTACTAAATAATTCTAGCAAATTGACCAAATTTACTATACAAATAACCAATTAAAGCATGTTTTTGACCATTCGGTACAATCGGATAGATTAAGCTAGGCATAAAACGAAATTGACACGTGCGGTGCTTTTCTTTGTGACGTAAAGGTACAAAAAAGGGGAAAAATAGAAATAGATAGAAAACGGAGATAGTAAGGACTATCAGAAATACAGACGTTAAAAGATACAAATATAAAAAAAAAAGATTGGAAGAAGGGGTACAATAAGTAAAATGAGGGAAATAAAGGAATCGAAAGAATCGGAAATGTGAAATTTGGTTAATTGAGAGATGGATAACAACGGGAATACGTTGAGACTCTTAGATAATTCTTTATTATTGTTTTATAGGGAGCTTTTATAGCAGTGGCGGTGTTCTTGAGAAACAAAAATTTTACAATGATAAACCAATGATCGATGTTAAAGAGGTTTCAGGTACAATCGGGTATTGGACCCTGATATGATTTGTACTTCAGCTTAATCATTATTTATCCAGTTTCTCGTCTGTGAGGTTTATCCGTAGATGTCGTAACATGATTTAGTCATTCTGTATGTAGAATACGACAGGAAAGAATCACAAAATAAAAAGATACCAAAAGAATACAACGAGAATCAAAAAAAAAAAAAATACAATAGGAATCAAGGAAATAAAATGTTACCAAGCAAATACCGATAATTCTTGTGATTTACGTTTCTATAATCCACAATGATTTAATAGACAACGTACAATCCAGCAAGCAATTCAAAAGGTATTGTGTCCACAAAGATAATCCAAAAAAAAATAAAAGAAAATAAAATAAAATAATTCTAAAAATGATCGAAAAGACCAAGAAAGAAGAATTGAATATCACTATCTTTCTTGCCCTCCGCTTCTCCATTTATTGTTTTTTCGTGCACTATCTAGTGACACGATGTGGGATCCCATTTTTTTTATCTTCTTTATTTTCTTCATTTTCTTTCTTTTTGCTTATTTTAGTTTTTGTTTATTTTAGTTTTTTTTATTATTATTTTGTTATTATTATTTTGTCTTATTTTTATTTTATTATTCTTATCTTGAAACTACCGGTGTTAAATAATGGGGATGAAGAAAAACGATGGAGAAAAAGAATGAAGAACACTAAGATACAGCAACCGCCGCTTCAGATTAAAAACTCCCAAATTACATGGTTTACAACCCCCACATTTGTGCTGCGTAGCAACACAGGAAGGTTCACAACGTAGCAACACAGGAGAGTTCATACCGTAGCAACACGGGTAAATCAGTAACAAGGCAACCCGGAAGAATTTAGTTTCAAGATAGATTTCTTTTTTTGTATCGATCAATTTTTGTATAAATACCCCAACTTTTTGTTCAATAAATCAACAGGTTAAAACAGCATCTTTCTCTTGGTTTTTCTCAAGTACTCAAAAAAAGGTCTTTTCTAAAGGTTTTCTTTTATTTTTCAAGCCGCCTTTTTTTTTATTTGCTCTGCCTCCGTTAGTTATTCTCAAGAAACCACCGTTAACCAGAATCTATTGATTCTTTTTCTTTTTCTTTTTTTTTTATTTTTTTACTCTTTTTCCTGACACGCGACGACAATTCCGCTGTCTTCCCTTTTTATTTTATCTTTTCTTTTATTTCTTTTCTTACCGAATCTCTTTTATTCCTTCTGATCCAACCCGCTGATCACTCGAAGAATACCGTTTTTTATCTCTATTTGATACCCACATTTGACAGATCCAACACGAGATCATAAGTAATCATACAAACGATTTAACTAACGAATCAGATTCTTTTATCAAACAGGAACTCTTCCTGAAGTGTCGGTTAATTGGTGTCGAGAATCAGGCGGGTAGAGTACGTGAGACTCGGTCAGGATTGTTTATTCTGTGTAAAAGAACTAGGGACTGAATTATAATTTACTATCTAATTAACCGAACTGACGGAGTAATGCTGAGTATACATTGTGCTAGTAAATGTATGACAAAGAAGTCTGGATACAACACTTCCAACCTTGTCTTTATCAACAACCTCTTTCCTTTTTCTTTTCTTTCATTTATCTTCATTGATAAATACTCCAAGTCTTGGTATCTGACTCAAATCTACACCTGGTACTTACTAACATCAAACTAAATTCTACGAAACTGAGCTTTTATCTCAGGAGGATGGTCGTATCTCATTGGAATGTCTGAAAGCTTAGTAAATGCTGTATGTTCGCACATTACACATCATTTCTTTCAAATGGCTCCTTCTAAATAAAATGAGTACATCTTCTTTAGAAGCATTTATGCTATTATACAGTGGCGATCATTTCAATTGATCATATTTTTTGAACATTGGCAGCTGCTCAAATGTTGTATATTTATTCATCATCTTTTGATTCAGAAAACAATCTCATATCTACAAAACTTCTAGATATCTGTCTGAACTGAACTTTTATTCATTCTTATTTTCTTATTACTACTTCTGTCATATTGTTAAAGTCTACCTAAAAACTTACTATTCAAAATTTCCAGCATAATAATTGTGGTACTTTACTATGGTAATAAGACTTGACTGAAATAAGCTATGTCTCTCTCTCTATCTAATTGAAATTGTTTCAGATGTAGAATCTCCATTAAGAAAAATTTTACTTTTATTCTACAACAGTAGTAGGAAAGTAGCTATTTATCCTTTTTTACTTCTATCTGAAATAAACAGGAGTCTCACTGTACTATCTTTTTGTTCTCGGTATATTGCTTTATTCTATTTATTATCTACAATACTACAATAATAATTCTAAAACTCAATCTTCTAACTAAATTGAGAACAAAAAAATAATAATAGATCTAAAAGAACAGAAGATAAAAAAGAAAAAAAAATAAGTAAAAAAAATAAAGTTTTGACATATAGAAAAAAGAGAAAAATGATAAAGTAAGGCGGATGTCCAGAAGTTTTGTAGATATGAGATTGTTTTCCGAATCAAAAAATGACAAATAAATATACAACGTTTGAGCGGCCGCCGATGTTCGAAGAAATATGATCGATTGAAATGATCGCCGCTGTACAATAGCATAAACGCTTCTAAAGAGGACGCACTCGTTTTATTTAGAAGGGGTCGTTTGAAAGAAATGACGTGTAATGTGCGAACACGCAGCATTTACCAAACTTTCAGACGTTCCGATGAGATACGACCATCCTCCTAATATAAAAATGATGAGATAGATAAGTGACAAAAACAATAACATAGGGCACTTACATCTGATTTTCAGTATTATATATATAACAGATCTTATTGTTGTATCCAAATTCAAGTATAGGGACGCGAAAGTAAGCGAGACTCAAAAAAGGATTGTTTTATTAAAATGATTGTTCTATTGTTTAAATAATTTATGGTACTTGTGGGTAATGGTAGGATAGAGGAGTTTAGAGATATCTTTAGATGATCCTTTACTAGATTGGGACCATTATGTTTATCCTGATATATTCTGTGTCTGCTGGTATTTCAGCAACAGATAGATGGGATAAGACATGTCTAGAACCGTGTTCTAATAAAGTAACCATCCTCAGTACCTTTTGTCATGCTCTGACGTTGTAAGGTGCCAAGCTGCTTCAGCTCAAGATTCAGACCCAGACGATGATGTGAAGCATAAGCATGCTCTCAATGCTTCAACATTTCGCAATGACCAAACCATAATCTCAAAACTGGACATATTCAACAATACCGACCAACTATACGCAACTCACACAGTTGGAATTGACCTTCTTCCCGGCAATACAGACAACTTTCTCACCTACTGCAATACAATTCCGACATCTTGACAATTCCACACACTCATCTCACTCCTGAAAACCCGAAATCAAACTCCTACTCCGAAGGAATCACTTTGATCTCGTTACACGATCACTTTGATCCTTTTCATGGATCGGACTTGCTAAATATCCATCACAGCAATGATTATTTGTAGAACTGCCATAGACTAGAACTAGTATAAATGGCCCTCATAGGAATTACAATAAAGACAGTTTTCAGTACAATATTACTTTGGCAAGCAAGTGTATCTTTATTTCTCTTTGATTTTCTATTGCCTTTGACTTTATTTTTTTTTTCACACTTTCCTTTTTATCTCTGATTACTCTGTTGATACCTTTATCATCATTAACTCTTTGAAGTCTTTGTCGTATTCTACATACAGAATGACTAAATCATATCACGACATCTACAGATAAACCTCACAGATGAGAAACCGGATAAATAATGATTAAGCTGAAGTACAAATCATATCAGGGTCCAATACCCGATTGTACCTGAAACCTCTTTAACATCGATCATTGGTTTATCATTGTAAAATTTTTATTTCTCAAGAACACCGCCACTGCTATAAAAGCTCCCTGTAAAACAATAATAAACAATCATCTAAGAGTCTCAACGTATTTCCGTTGTAAGTGTGGTTTTGTGTAAGAGAGAAAAAGAAAGAAAAAAAAGAAAAGAAAAAAGAAAAAAAAGAAAAGAAAGGAGAAAAAGAAATATGTCGTTCGGTTGTAAGTGAGTACCAGATACTTTTATAGTCGGTATCAAAGACTTCAAAGAGTTAACGATGATAAAGGTATCAACGGAGTGATCAGAGATAAAAAGGGAAGCGTGGAAAAAAAAAAAATAAAGTCAAAGGCGATAGAAAATCAAAGAGAAATAAAGATACACTTGCTTGCCAAAGTAATATCATGCTGAAAACTGTCTTTATTGTGATCCCTATGAGGGCTATTTATACTAGTTCTAGTCTATGGCTGTTCTACATGTTATGTCGGTTATCTACTAAGTCGAAACGGTAAAGTTCGTGAGACTCGGTGTACTGTTTTATTCTTGTAAAAAAGAACGAGGAACTGTTTTACTAAAAAATCCCTCTAGATAACCGAATTTAGCGGAGTGATGTGTGATACACTTATTGGGAACTGTTGTGTAGCATTGAGTTGTTTGGACACAACACTACAAATAATCATTGTTGTGATGGATATTTAGCAAGTCTGATCCATGAAAAGGATCAAAGTGATCGTGTAACGGGATCAAAGTGATCGTGTAACGAGATCAAAGTGATCCCTTCAGAGTAGGAGTTTGATTTTGGATTTTCAGAAGTGAGATGAGTGTGGAATTGTCAAGATGTCGGAATTGTATTGGGAGGATGGTCATGTCTCATCGGAACGTCCGAAAGTTTAGTAAATGCTGCGTGTTCGCACATCACACGTCATCTCTTTCAAATGGCCCCTTCTAAATAAAATGAGTGCGTCCTCTTTAGAAGCGTTTATGCTATTGTACAGCGGCGATCATTTCAATCGATCATATTTCTTCGAACATCGGCGGTCGCTCAAACGTTGTATATTTATTCGTCATCTTTTGATTCGGAAAACAATCTCATATCTACAAAACTTCTGGACATCCGCCTTGCAGTAGGTGAGAAAGGTATCTGTATTGCTGGGAAGAAGGTCAATTCCAACTGTGTGAGTTGCATATAGTTGGTTGGTATTGTTGAATATGTCCAGTTTTGAGATTATGTTTTGGTCATTGCAAAATGTTAAAGCATTGAGAGTATGCTTATGCTCTACATCGTCGTCTGAGTCTGAATCTTGAGCTGAAGCAGCTTGGCACCTTACACCATTGTTATCCATCTCTCAATTAACCAAATTTTACAGTCTTTGATACTAACTATAAAAATATCTGGTACTTACTTACAACTGAATGACATATTTCCTTTTTTCTTTTCTTTTTTTTTTCTTTTTTTTTCTCTCTTACACAAAACCATACTTACAACATGTTATTCTAATTACTGTGTAGTAATGTAACTATGTCAGATATGATACTTATAATATATGGACTATTTCTAGATATTATATATCAAACTGCAGACATGTTATATATATATTTATATATAGACATAGTATATTAAGATCTAAAATGTAATATACATACTACCAAAACATATTTTCTCTACTATCTGAGACATCAAAATGCCAATTTTTCCTAATTTTGCTGTTCTTGGTACGGCTATGAAAAGTATCACACCACATGTCAGATATGATACTTATAATATATGGACTATCTCTAGATATTATATATCAAACTGCAGACATGTTATATATATATTTATATATAGACATAGTATACTAAGATCTAAAATATAATATACATACTACCAAAACATATTTTCTCTACTATCTGAGACATCAAAATGCCAATTTTTCCTAATTTTGCTGTTCTTGGTACGGCTATGAAAAGTATCACACCACATGTCAGATATGATACTTATAATATATGGACTATCTCTAGATATTATATATCAAACTGCAGACATGTTATATATATATTTATATATAGACATAGTATACTAAGATCTAAAATATAATATACATACTACCAAAACATATTTTCTCTACTATCTGAGACATCAAAATGCCAATTTTTCCTAATTTTGCTGTTCTTGGTACGGCTATGAAAAGTATCACACCACATGTCAGATATGATACTTATAATATATGGACTATCTCTAGATATTATATATCAAACTGCAGACATGTTATATATATATTTATATATAGACATAGTATACTAAGATCTAAAATATAATATACATACTACCAAAACATATTTTCTCTACTATCTGAGACATCAAAATGCCAATTTTTCCTAATTTTGCTGTTCTTGGTACGGCCATGAAAAGTATCACACCACATGTCAAAATATCAAGGGTAATTTGGCCGAGTTGGTCTAAGGCGCCGCACTCAAGTTGCGGTCTCGAAAGAGGCGTGAGTTCGAATCTCACAGTTACCACATTTTTATCGAAAATGTGTCGTCGCCAGTGTCGTTCTCGTGTTGTCGTGCGCGCCAAGTTGTAGTCGCACAAGAACTTCTGTGTAATCGGGCAAGGATCCCAAAACAGCAAGCCATTGTCCTCTCGGCCTCTGCTCCAAAAAGAACATGTCTTCAAGGAACCTCTGCTCAGCAAATAACGAAGTGATGTATTCACTTCCATTCCATTTTTATATCTTCAACCGTTTTATAGATTACACATAGTTTAGAGAAAAAATATAAATACCAACTTTCATGGCGACAATAAAGCATCATCGTTTTTTACTCCCATTCTTATTCTTTATTGTTCCCCTTGATCCCCAGTGGGTTTGACCGTTTCCCGGAAGACAACTCAGATCAAGACATATCCACCGTTACGACAGGGATTCGGAATTCATTTTTGCCGTGCCTGAAACAGACGAACAAATCGGATCGCAGAAGAACTCGGAAGAAGTTCAAGAATGACGCTGTTTGAGCTTAGTTAATGGAAAACATCGATCATTGGTGAAGTAGTCTTCTGCGGTTTTAGAAGTAAATCTATTTTACCGTAATCCGTTCAGGCACATAGAAAATATAAATAGAGAAGTTCATTGCAAAAGAATAAAGGACATCTTTCGATCCCTATTTTATTTATCCTCTCGTTTCTCTGATCCCCTGTGGGTTTAACCGATCGGCTACGTTTACAGTGATTCGGAAGAAAACTCAGATCAACGGAAACGACAAATGTCCTATTTTCTGTGGCCCATAGGCGGCCAATCATGTTTAAGTACTGCATTTCTTTTTGAACCTGCACACGTCGTTTTGTTAGTTTTAACGCGTCTTTCTATTCTCGACTGGGTTGCAGAAACGGTAGATCAAATTTCATTGTAGAGAGAAGAGATGTCATCCTTCATTTTTTATACGAACGGACTACTTGTCTAAATTACGTCTGATAGGTAATAAAGTACGAAGTAATCGGAAATAGTGGCGTTATTGTTGTCGGTGGTGCAATGAGCCTCAACAGGAGAACGGTGAGAGTGTCAAGGATCTCATTGCCATCGAATCAATTGTTGTAAACTAAAGACGCGTTTAATAATTAAGATCTCGCTCCCAATGTCTAAAGAACGGGAGCCAGGATAATGTTCTTAAATCGTTCTTCTGAAAAAATAAAGCTTAGTCTCACGTACTCTCGTATTGCCCGACTAAAGTAATAACACACCGGTATCCGAATTTGGAGGTAAGTAGTAAGGAAACAAGAGATCGTCGTCTCTATTTCGTTGCGTCTATTCTTTTTGTTGAATTTATCCATCATGATCTGGCGTTGACACAAAATTCCTGCGGGTATTTATCTACAGGTATCGTATCTCCAAAAAGTTTTCAGCCTCTTTGTTTTACTTCTGCTCACATACGATGTTGTTTCCTTCTCCTGTACCAATAGAATCAATCACCATCCTGCCTGTGACAGATTATTCGATATTATTTCATACACCGTATCGTTGGCATAACGGTAGGTCGTTACAATTTTCACAACAGCTTTTGCGTCCAGGAAGGAATCAAATTTGCACCGAGAAGAGCAAAATATCCGTTACGGATGTATCGTTTATTACAAGATGTATAAACCCAAACGACACGCTGCGACTCCATACGTGAATGCGGTTCTCTTGGATTAACGGCGTATGAAAGATTTAACAAGTCTGGCAATAATGCTTCGAGGGGTTCCTTGATAAGCACTCCAGTAACATCTGCTTTAGATATCTTTAGGTACGATAAATCGAAAGTGTCTAAGCTGCCATCTCAATCGAGCTTTCATGCACTCTTCGTTGAGAAGACACCTTATGCCATTTTTTAATTACGTAATGTGAGCGTGCCGTTAATTTTCCGATCGCATTGCATAAATAGTCAATGTGACACAGATCCACAAGAAAATGATCGATCAAGACCGCACATAGCTCAAGTAATCGCATGGAACGGTACGTTACAAACACTCTAGAAAACAAAATATACCAAACAACAGACACAAACACACTTCCGAATCCGTTTCCCTATTATAACCAATTACCATTAAGACAGGCAGTAAGAAAATACTGAAGAAAGACTAAGTTACTTACCATAAGAAAAACGTACTGCGAGCAACTACCGGAAAGCGCAACGTAAGTACGGTTACATTCATCTGCTTTTACAATCGCAATTCCATTGCATTCGAGTAAATGGTAGGACTAAGTGACATTCGAATAAGTTAATGCCTTTTGCAACAAACATTCGATATGAGAGATTACTTCAATACGTGCACCTGTTTCTGTCTCCTTTGTAAGCAGTGCATTATCTTGGGGAGTGACATAACGCGCTAGGGTCGATTTCTCAAGAGGCCTTTAAAAAGGCTGTTTTTTTTCCTTTTCCTTTCCTTTTCTCTTTCGTTTATATCTCTCTTTTGGTAAGCCTTTCTTCTCTTCTTTATATTTCTTCTTGTACTCAGCGTTGGAGGCCAACATCATCGTTATGCGTTCTTGTTGTTCTGACCAGACATACAAGACGTTGCAAAGAGCTGGCCACTCTTTGCTGATGACGCCGATAAAAGAGTTTTTTTATATTTCTTTTCTTCTCTCTCTTTTTTTCTTCTTAACCTTTTATTATTGTTACTGCTTTCGCCTTTTTGCTATTTTCTTATTCGCAACAAAACCGTTTTTTATACGTTACTTTAGTTTCCGGAACACGCATATCTCGCGTTTTTGACGCGTTTCTATTTATTTCAACAAGGTCTGCTTTAGGAATCGTTCGATCAGTTAGTCTTTGCCAATTGACTCCCATTTCAGATCTCGACATGCTCTTTCGAGAGTACAGTCTCTATTTACTAGTCGGGCTCTGAACCTTCCGCCTTTGGTCGAGCTCAGTACCATTCATTTGATCCTTCCCATTCATTCGCATATTAACTACAATTCCTTACGGACATTACACCATTCAGTTTTGCGTCGGTGTCATGCAAGAACACAAATGCCGATCAATCAGGTACGCTTTTAGCATTGTTTGTTTCACAAAGTGTGACCCGGCTATTATAGTTTCCCGCTCCGGGGCAGGGACCATAAACGGACCTCATCTAAGTTGGAGTTACGGCGCAGATCAACCTTCCTTTCGATTCCGGGATGATCCCCTACAGAGATTGGTGCCATATTCCCGCATAGTCTAGTCAGTATTCCTCGACTGGCCTTCCTCTTCAAAGGTATGGTTATTGCGTTTGTTATTTTTCTTTTTACTAATTACTTTGAATAGACCTTATGCTACGGGTTACGGTATGGTGGGTAGATAACAACCCGCCATTCGTATCCATGCTTTCTTTTATAGAGGCTCAGGAAAGTTAGACTATGCAAACCAAGACCGAGGCTTGACACCATATGCATCGCTGGTCCCTCGATTGGTCGCCGTCCGGTAACTAGCTTGCTAGTTGCCGTGCCAAACCTCAAAGTCGTCCCTAAGGACTTCGGTCCTTTTGGCTCATGGGTTTCTGAAGGAGGAGGAAACTTATCAGTAGATAACTTCGGTTATTTGGCGCATCGTCGTAGGATTTGATGATTCCGGTCCCGAGATGACTCTACATGGCCTTGAGGCGATCTTTTTTTTCTGGGATTTCGCGTGTCCATCAGATCGTCGTGCTCCTTTGGGTTGGGTAACGGCTTCCAAGGTTTATTCCTGGACTAGAGATTCGCCTGGCTGGTTCTCAACTTTATGGAGTTGGTCAAAACGCGGGCATGTTATGTTCCCAAGGAGTTATCCTTAAATTACATGATAGCGTGCGTTCCTAGGGCAGTTGGTCTTCGGGTTGATTGTTCTTTGGGTTAAGCATCTTGCTTGGCTGGTTATATCTTCATTGGGCTAGCCTGCGCACGTCTCAAGACTTCGGTCTCGTGGGGATGGTAGGTTCTCAGAGATGATTCTTTGAAATACCTCCGTTTTAGCTGGCTTTGCCTTGAAAGTCAGTTAACGTATGCTCCTGTGGGTCCGGTCTACAGGGTCAGACTGGTTCTAGGCGCTGAATCATCTGGATAGCTTTCACTCCGGTGTGTTGGCCGACATGCACTTTAGAGCTTGACGTATGATTAGTTGGGTGTATGCTCTTCTGGTTGTGCGCTCCTGGTTCGAACTGTTTGCATGACGCCAGAGATTCATTTCTAAAGTTCGTGCACAACCGCTGGCTCTTGAGGTAAGAGTTGGCAAACTCCGACACGGTCCTGATGGCATTTGCCTGTTGGGCTGGGCGACGTCCATCTTGGTTCAGTCGGTGTACGGTTCTGGCTTTGTGGGGGCCATTCCGGAAGTGGGCTGAATCTCGCCAACGATCAACCCATGGGTTCCCGATGCATCCCTGTCACGGCTATGGGATGATGCCGCGGTATCGAATGAATCGTTTGACGAACGAGTTCAGCAAGACCGATAAAAAGGAGAACAACAGCGCGAACGACAAAACTAACAACAAAACGAACAACGAGGCGAACGGCGAGGCGAATAAACGTGGCGGGCAAGCGAGGCAAATAAGCGAGGCAAATAAGCGAGGCAAATAAGCGAGGCGAACAACGAGATGAGCAAAGGAGTGTACCGGGAAAAAGGGAGGAGGATGCCACACTACTAGCATCGACCACAGTACGTACATTATATTTGGTTCTATTTACGTAAGATATAGTACGGTTGTAGGAAAAAGAGGTGTTTCACTCGATTTTTGGTCTACGTTCGACATCACTCCAACACTTCTAGCCTTGGCGACCTGTCACAGTTGCTATTTCTTCTCTTCCCCCAAAAAAGGAAACTGACGAACACAACGAACAAGGACAGGAAGAAGAATGCAAGCGGACCATATTACGAAGCAATAGGTAAAAAGGAAATGGAAAAGAGAAAACTGCATGGTTGCAGCTAGGTAATGGGAAAATAGACAAGTGGACATCAGCCAGTCGGCATTGACCCGATCCTCCCCCTGCCGATGGACAGAAACAGACAGAGACGGTTAATTATCTCACGGACTAAGCACGTAATCTTATACGTCTTCAATCAGTCAACAGTTCGCTCTTACTCCAACGACTGGATCGATAGGCTTTGGCAATGGTCATTCACTTTGCGTAAACTAGTTCTTTTGCGGCCATGCAGTGCTAACATATCTATGCCGTTTGCTTCCATGTCCAAAAAAGGGACAGCACGGGTTGTACACTCGTAGCTAAGATGTACCGGCATTATCGATCAACGAACGCACAGTAAATGATTTGACTGTTATTAAGGCAGTTTCCTAGATACTTCTCTCGACGTATCTTCATTTCCTAGTCTGTGCTTGCATAAACGTGTAATAATGCAGGAAAAGCTTGAGGCAGAACACAAAGTTTAATGTGAAAAGAGGGCTGAGATGCTGGTACCACATATGCGTGAGGCTGGGGCTGAAAGCGTTCAGAAAATTAATGTACCGTTCCATGCGCTAAGCTTTGTGCGACAAACCTTCCCTAAAACTTTTCACGCCAGCATGCAACGGTGGGGCTGTGTCCTGGGAGATTGAGGTTATCATGAGTAATGCTACCCAGGAACTTCTCATATAATTTATTCACATGTGGACAATGGCTTGTAGTTCTTTAGTTGGCTATACGGTATTGTACGACAGCTCGGTGGTTTCCAATTTAACGCTTAATTAAGGGACACGATGTATATATTCCAGAATTGGGCAAACAGCAAGCTGGAAACCAAAATAGAAGAGATGATGTAACAAGGTCAATCCAAATTTAGACTGGCAGAGGAGTTTTTTTCGTGTTTTATCATAAACTAAGTCTTTTATCAACAACTGATTTCGAACTGAAGAACTTTGAGGATAAAAGTTTGCTCGTCCGCTTTGTGTAAAAGAAATCGAAGAATGTGCATCATAGGTTAGCCGTCCTTATCAAAACAGATGACTAACCCTTTGCCTCCCTTTCTTTCATTATTATTACGGCTCACCCCCTTGCCTCTTGCTTGAATTACTTATGATTCGCGCAATTGCAGGTTTTTACCTAGCCCTATTGCTCGCCGCGTGTAGTTGCGTACATGCGAAGCAATCTAATCATAGCGCTACCAACACCTCTTGGTTCAACATGTTTAATCCTACCTATGATAACTTGTTGCCTGCTACATTTCAACGGATTTCTCATCCTTTCCCTCCTGTATTTGCGGATCAGCAATTTCATAGAGCGGTGCCAACAAACTCATGGATGAGCAACTTGTTTTATCCGAGCACATCTAACCTTGCCCCAACTACACCTGATCCTTATATCCTACGTGTACTAGACGATCAGGGTGGGATTCCAGGACTTTCTATCACACAACCGTCGAAAAAGGTCCGTCCTTTTTTTTTTCAGAATTTCGTTGTCTGACTAAGTCATGGCTTAGGTTTACGGATCGTATCCTCCTGAGAATGATATTCCCTATACGGAAACAGCCTTTATGATCAACGGTGTCGTCGTTGATCTCCGTATGACTGCTGTGGAATGGTCTGCAAATCGCCCTAAACCGCTTGTCACGTACTGGGATCACCTTGCTACTACACTCAGGCTATCAGCGCGTCCAGACCAAACAGTGGAGTTTCCCATCGCACGCGGCATGTCCTACGTTACTGGAGTCTACAAAAATATCACTCCGCAGTTCTATACACAGCATGCGATCATTTTCATTCAAGCGGATAATGTGCATGGCGATCAATACACTGGGTTTAAATTTAAGATTTCCTTTAATGATTCCCCTACCAGTACCTATTTAATCTACGCTCTCGGTGACAGTCCGTTGACATTAGTGAAACGCAATAACTCTAACCTTGTTGGAACACGCCCATACAATGGCGCTATCAGGGTAACAAAACTACCGGCACCAGAAAACGAAGCTTTGCTGGATACCCATCGGTCTGTCTGGGCAACAGGAGGTGATATCGTACCAGATACAAAATCCAGCAACCGGTATAAGTCTCTAAAGAGTATTACAACGCATGACTAAGCAACCTAGTTAGCTCAGATGCCGGATATTCGATCCAATGGCATACAACTGGCGGCGACAGTAGCCAGCTTCTCACCTATGCATATCCACATCACCTTCGGACGCTCGATCCCAGTAATCAACGCACACCGCTTACCCTGGAGTCTGCTACAAAGGGGTCAATGATTGCTGTTCTGGGCAACAAATGGACCTTGCACGAGGATAGCGCAATCAAGGCTGGATGGCTTCCAATAAACGCCAAACCTGAAAAGACCACACGCAATGAAATCCTGGCAGCCCTTGAGAAAGATGTCGCATTAGATTACAACGCAGAGACTAACAAACCAGACAATTATTTCTCTGGAAAAGGCCTTCAGAAATTTGCAATGATCGCACTCATCTTGAACAAATCTGACCAAACCGAACTACGCAACCCTGAGTTGGCTAAAACCTCTCTAGACAAGTTAAAAACTGCCTTCACGCTGTTCTTAGACAACAAACAGCAGGATCCGTTTCTTTACGACAACATATATCGCGGTATCGTAGCAAGAGCTGGCTTACCTAAATCATTGGGAGGCACGGGCGACATATATGCCGAGTTTGGTCATACTTATTACAATGATCATCATTACCATCAAGGTTATTTGATAGTCACAGGTAAGAAAAGGAACAAATGCAAATCGTATTTATGCAAGTAAAACGTGAAAAGCTGCTGTGATCCATCATCTGGATCCATCATGGAGAGCAAATGATATAAGACGCTACACTGAAGTACTGATACGCGACGTGAACAACCCTGTACAAGATGACCCATATTTCGCCCAGTTTCGAAGCTGGGACTGGTTTGCCGGTCATACTTGGGCAGGAGGTATTAAGGTGAACGGTGCCTTGGATGGCCGTGACCAGGAATCCGTGCCGGAGGTAAGTCTTTAATGTATTTGTCAAGTGCGGTAATCGAACCTTAACAAATAATTAGTCCATTAACTTTTATTGGGGGCTTAAACTCTGGGCATTAGCAACCAATAATATTGAATTGGAAAGACTTGCTTCATTACAACTAACTATTAGTAAACGAACAACGTACGAATACTTTTGGATGTTAGATGACAACAAGAACCGACCTGCTAGTATGGTAAAAAACAAGGTGATCGGTATCTTTTTCGAGACCAAGACAGATTATGTGAGTAATGTAGAAAGCTTGTTTTCAATATTGATTTCAAACCTATATCCAGACAACCTATTTTGGAAGGTTCCTTGAGTTTATTCATGGGATCCAACAGTTACCAATGACACCAGCTCTAGTAGATGATATCCGCACGCCGCAGTTTGTAAATGACCGAGAGAACGTGCAATAGCGGATGCTGATTTTCTCATGTAGGTTGCCGAAGAATGGTACCAAAAATTAGCTCCAGTTGCCCCAACTTTGAAGACGCCTTGGGCTGGAGTACTTTATCTCAATTATGCTCTGATTAATCCAGCTGCAGCATACCGAAAGCTGAGGAAGGTCGAAGTGGATGACGGCCAAACACGATCATACTCGCTGTACCTTGCTGCGACAAGACCAAACTTTTACAGGCAATGTAAGATTTTTTTTAATCGGAAAAAAGCGCTCACACTTGCACAATGTAGCATTGTCCAAGTCCGTTCAACAGCAGCTTGGCAACGTCAGCTTGTTTGATCTCCGTCGATCTATCGCTCGCGGAGTACGCCGATGGTCAACACTAAACTCGGGCCATGATGACCGTTATAATGGTTATTAATCAGCATCTAATTTAACAAATATATTTCTTTTTATTTCCCCAAAGATTCTATGTTCTATGTTCTTTCCTCATATATTGGATCTATTCAATTTGTCATTTCAGTTTCGATTTGTTCCGTATATTTGCGGATGGCTGCTTCGAGCTCTTTCTTGAGCACAGGCTTACTGATGTAACCGTTCATGCCTATGGAATGAAGGTTACTTTTACACAACACGTCGTGTTGTCAATTTTCTGACATTACCTGCTTCAATGCATTTCTCACGGTCGCCCGGCATGACACATGCTGTCATGGCTATAATGTAGGGGCGCGTAGAGGATTGTGCTAGATCCTTGCGAATTTTTTCTGCTGCCTCAAGTCCATTCATTTCTGGCATCCAAACGTCCATAAAAACCAAGTCAAAAGTTTTGCCTTCTGTGCAAGCATTTGCCAGAATATCACATGCTTTCTTTCCATCCTGAGCAACCGTTGGTTTGCTACCCAGTATCTGCTCTAGCATGCGCGAAAATACTTTTTGGTTGACCGGGTTATCATCTACGAGTAAACTCTTGAGTTTCAAATTTGTCAGAGATGCATAATCTGTTTTCTTGCAAGACGACCGGCGTTCGCATTGTGGTTCCGTAATGGCGATCTTAGTGGTGAGTTGATGCAGTATCCGGAACAAATGTGTGTTTTTGAACGGTTTTATAAGGCTAACAGTGGAAGTAACACCGATAACGTCGTCAGAATTGCTTGTCAGGGCAGAGTCGTGCCTTTTAGCAGATGATCTTTGGAGACGACTATCCTTGATACAAAGAATTGGCATCGTCAAACAGAAACGTGATTTCAGTTCGTCCAGCACACTTTCACTAGAGGTAGGTTCATTTCCAAGTTCCTGGACAATTTCAAGATCAAGATCGATGATCAGCAACGATATTGTCTGTAGATTAGTTTTAATGTAATCCACAGCATCAACAAAGTTGTACGCGTGCATTTCGACACCGGCAGTGGTTAGGATACTAATCCATGCTTCGTGAAGACATGGTTTTTCACTGATGACAAGAACATCTGTACATTCGTTTGCCAATTCCTGCAACTGATATTGCTCTCCATATGTAGGACTATTTGACTGTACTTCAAGCATCATGCGACAATAAAACGTTGACCCTCGCCCAACTTCCGATTCAACCCACTGGAAATGATTAGTATTGGCTTGGCATCTTGTATCGTTACCATATCACCACCCATCATACGGCACAACATCCTACTAATCGCTAAACCGAGCCCTGTAGAACTACGGTAAACAACTAGCCATTATTGCAGCAGACTCACCTGTACCACCAAAGTTACGTGATGTAGACGCATCGTATACTTGCGAAAATGATTTGAAAAGCTGCTTTATCTTGTTATGCGGAATCCCAATCCCAGTGTCCGTAACAGAAATAGCAAACGTAACGAAGTCTTTGGCATCACCCATGTCGATGTAGCATTGTGCATCACTGTCGTCGTCTTCTTTCTTGGAAAAGAAGGCATCGGGGGTTTCCGTGCTTACATAGATCGAAACATATCCATCGCTGGTGAACTTAATTGCATTTGAAAGCCTAAGCTGGAGCATAAGTTTTAGCCATATCAATGCCGCAACTTTTACAAGTTAAGTAATATTTGCCGTAGCCGCACTAGGTCCCCATATACATGAATTGGAACATTCCTATCAATATGATACCAAAGTGCGATGTCTTTGCTAAGATAATTCGATGATAGAAGGCTCATAGCACTTTCGACTGCAAATGTCTGAGGCATGCGTCAGATTAGTCCGTATTTCCGTTTTTCTTCCACTCACCATATCGAACTGACCCTTTTCCAAAGTAAATTTTCCGGATTCAATTTTAGAATAGTCCAAGATATCATCGATTAAAGCCATAAGATGATTCCCTGTAAATCAGGCACAATTAACACGGGACTCCTAAATAGAAATACAAACCAGATGACTCTATCGTCTCCGCGCATTCGTAAAGATCGGGAGGCAGATCACTTTCCATAAGCATGCGAGACATGCCTATCACCGCGTTCATTGGTGTTCGGATTTCTAATAAAACGAGGAAGTACAAGTTATAATACCTAACCTTCTTGATAGATACTTGTATACCGTGCGACATATTTGCCAAAAAGTTCTGTTTAGAGGCTGCTGCTGCTTCTGCTACTTCTTTTGCTGCCTTTAGATCTAGCAAACGAGATCAGATATACACGTATGTATACTAGCAATATCCTTTTCATACAAACCTTTGAGTAATGCCTGAGTCCGGGTCTTTTCTTCCTCAAGTTCCATCGTGCGTTGTTGTAAGTTCTCGGTGCGCTTCCTCACCAAGTTCTCCATATCATTCGCATATTTCTCCAGCTATGTACCAGAAAGCAAATAAAATGAATGATTTCAATCCCTGCTTTCGTTCTTTCTACCATGATAGCCATATTGTCAACGACACAGTCAGATCCTACTGAGTATGGGTCCAATTCTTTGACTCTAGCCTAAAAGGAGAGACGTTAGCTAACCCTATTTCGCATAGCAGCTTACCGCTATAGTAGATATAGCTGGTCGTGACTCAGGGTTACGTCGCAAACACTCTAGTATGATGGCGTTGATGCCATCAGAATACTCATCGTGACCCTGTGGTAAGGTTCGCGGATACAGATCCTCTTCACGGATTTGATTGAAGATACTTTCGCAGCTAAATCCTTGGACCTGTTGCTCGATATATGGCTTTTCACGAGTCAAAATCTCATTAATGATAATGCCAGTACTGATACAACCCAATGAGAAAGGAAACCGTACAACATTTTAGCAAGCTACCTGTAAACGTTTGATGCTTTGGTGGGTAAGGAGAGATAAAATCCCAAGGGAGTGCACACGATCGACTCGGGAGCAGCCCATAATAGCTTGTCGCTGGATTGGATTACCGAAGTACAGTCATCGTAAGGTATCTGATGTTCTCGTTTGGGAAGAGCAGAAAGCATAAGGGGATCCAATTGAGAGCGCCTCACGGCGTTCAAACCATAGTCCGTGATCTTGAGTTCCCACTTTCCAGATACCATACATGACGAAGAGGTCAATGATCCGTGAACTAAGAACCTGGACCGCTGCAAAAAGTCCATACCTATTATAAAATAGAAATACAAAGTATCAGCTTCGTCCCTGTGTATGTACTTAAAATACCATCAAGTAGGTCATGAATGAGTGAGAACCGGAATATCCACGTTAGTTCAATATCTGTATTAGCCAAGACATCTGCTAATGTTCCTTTTGCGCAATGCTCTAACCAACGCCGTGTCAGTATGTTCTGCTGAAATTTCAGTAGATGTAACCTTCAACGACAAACGTGCGCTGCGGTTCAAAGCAAAGTCCAATGAACTCAGCCAGCTTCGGATGCCGTGCATCCTTCATCAATGCGATCTCTTTTCGCACCCCGTCATCGATACGAACACGTTTTTGGCCAATCTGTTTGATTAGGACAGGCAGGTTCCGGCTATTAAAAACAATGTCAATACACAAATACAGATAGAAGTGACAATCGCACGGTCGTACTGGATACCAAGCGCTTGCGTAAACCCTGCTGAATTGCTAGACCGATGTTGAGTTAGCTTTGTTAACATATATGGGTAATTTACATCATCCAGTCCTTGTCTCGAGTCTCCTTTTTTGCACATTCCACATCCACAGTATTCTTAAGAGAAAGTTTCGTATTGCTTATACTTCTGGAGAGAGATGCTAATGGTTTCTCAAATTGTTTCTCATTTAACGGCACAGATCCTGCAATGGATGGTTGTTCTGTCAAGCATTGCGTGAGATCGTCAAAGCTCAGCAGCCATGAATTATCCCCAAGGAGCGCAGCCGCTTTTCGGTTTCGGCGGATTTGCCATAGTTTCATTAACACAAGTCCAGCAAAAAGTAAGCAACCTAGTGGAATAAATACCGCCATATAGATTTGTTTGGTTGCCCTTGATAGATTCTCTACAAACGCCATACATGTTGGATTATGGCTATTTGCACCGTCGTCACAGTGCGAGCAAAATGAAGCACCTGGGAAAGCATAAGTCCCATCCTCGCAATGCTGGCAGGCTTGCTGATTTGGTTGTGACGAAAACATATTTTCAGGGCAATGTATGCACTGGATTGCTTTCCGAATACGCCCATTATCCGTGCAGAAATAGTCAGAGGCTAATTTATAGTAGTACGTGCCTGACGGACATACGGACTGGATGCGTGATGCCGAAACCAATGCAGCTTCCCACGGATGATAGGATACAACCGATTTTGCAAGAAAGAGATTCAACAGAGAAAGGAAACCTATAGCAAACATATTTGTGTACCTAAGTCGCTGTTAGCCTCCCAAGTTGTCGTAAAAAGTTATTTACCAAAACGCTCTGATACGGCCTTCTAAAAATGCTTGTACCTGATCGTAAAGATCACCCGACGTGTATAATGCAGTAGTATTCGTCATATAGCCTTTCAGCATGCGCTGAGGATTGAAAAAAGAATAAGTCAATCGGTAAATATCTATAGAAGGAAGTAGACGTTTCCTACAGTGTTGATGATACCAAACACATATTCCGAAAGTGTCACGTAAGCATCCGGTACGTAATTTTGCTTTTCAAGTGAAGCTATAATGTTTCGAAATTCGTGATCCATGGCTTCTGATGTGGAAGGACTTATCGTGTGAATGACAAGATCGCGGTCGGGTACATGGCCTTGCATGTTATCATGAAGAGACGAATAAAAAATATCACAGAAATCTACCATCGTTCGATGTGTGTGCTCAGATATACATATCGGTGAAACCGCCTTATCCACCGCTACTGCCTGTGCCACCGATTTGGCTAATGATGTTTTGTCCATCGTAATATTAACCGTAGTCCTGATTTAACAGCGTCAGCATTATATGAATAAACACTACAGATTGACCCACCGTTCATTCGGTCCCAGCTCTTCAAAAAATGCCCCTGTCGGTTCAGCAGGTAAGCTTGTAATGTTGCTAACAGAAGAACGATATTGTATCCTCTCCAAATCACCAGATTCAAAGAAGATCCCATTTGCACCTTGTTCTGCGTAAGATATCAACCCAGTTCGAAACCCTTTTTGAAACAGCATTAACTAATCAGGAGCAGCCCACGTTTATGTTCTTACCTACCGAAGATTGGGTTGCCTAATGATAAAAAGGATCACTCAGTATAATGTCCATCCACGTCTCTTATGGCTTTTTACCTCGGCCTGGTTGAGAACGGTCCAGTTCAGTTTGTGAGCAAAATCATGTGCCCCTGCCATGAGTGCTGCGTTGTATGTGTCACCTCGCGCATTTGAGACAACAGCGCTAATATAAGTGGATGTGGATCGGAGAGGGACCAGTTTTGATTTTTCATTCTGAATCGTTGTCAGTAAGGTTTCGTTTGTGACCAGTATAGGTCCAGTCTTGACAGTTTGGTTGACAAAGACATCATAGCCTGATAGCAACTGATAAAATGATAAATACTAAATCGGCCGCTGACTCGAAGGAGTTTACCCGGAGATACATGTAAAAAACTGGCAGGGCTGTTTGATAATATGGGAGTTGAGATATTGCGATGGTGTCACCGTGTTCGTGGAACAGTTTTACCATGTTGTTACTGCCGATATCAAACATGGAAACACCCACACGACGGTGGTTATCCGTACGTTTGATAGCAAGCACAGCGTCGCTAACGATATCAGATGTTATCTGTCCAACTATGAGAAATAAGTCACGCATTGTGAGCTATTTTCTGTTACCGAGCCTCCTAACGCGATGATGGAGTCGAAAGAGTTATTTGCTAGAAAAGCGTCGCGAATCTCCGCTATAGGTTGGGCAAACGCCCCGTAGTCTGGAAGCGACAAAACAAAGGGGTTGTGTTGCAGGGCTTGCTGGATACCTGAGAGTCTTTTTTGGCAGCTCATATCATCTAATCCAGGTACCTGCACCGCGAGTGGACGGGAGTAACCTCGCCTTTTCAGTTCCTGCCCAAGAAGTAGTCCTGCCTCTTCGTCGTCCTGCAGGACGCTTGTAAGCCCAAGCTGCCGGGCGTATTCAATGCCAGTGTTAAATACAATAATCGGAACTTTTTTTTCAAGAGCATAATGGATTGCGCCGAGTAATCCATCGTTTGGAATTGTTAATATTATGCCGTCGACACCCTGGGAAGAAAGTGAGAATGATAAAAGTACGAGATAGTGTATATACTCTGTCAACGGCACTGCGGATATCAGTTGACATTCTGGACGTTGTATTGACGAGATGCTTATTCCATGTGAGGTCGATATCGAGTATAGCAGCGGCATCACGAGCCCCCTGTTCTGGATTATGGAAGGAGGTATCCATTGCCAAGTCATGAGAAATCATGGTAACCCGTCGTCGGCTCCAGGTGGAAGCGGCACATTGCGGCAAGTGAAAAGAAGGCTCCTCTGGGTGAGAGTAATGGTTGCTGTGCCGTTCAGCGGACGTCACGACAAGAAGAAGCCATGCAATATCGGTCAAAATTTGCCAACAGCGCAGGTTAATAGAATGCTTAAGCATAGCGAATGAAAGAAGTGTTAATGGATCAAATTCCAAAGATGACAAAAATACCGAACTTGGTACTGTTGAACTCGAAGTGCGTTCTACCGCGAGAATAAAAATTCCGTTTGAAGCTGCAGTAACGAAAGTTCTCTGAACAAAATATGCTTCAGGAATCTGATATCCGTAAATATTTGATCAGGAAACCTTCTGTTAATCGCTTTTTGGTCAGAAAGTGTGCGGAGCTTTGCTTATAAATATCCTTACTGAGCGGTAGGGAGGTCAAAGGAGATACTCACCGACAGAATTTTGAGATCTTATTCCAATTTGTTGATGGTCAGCAGAAAGATTGTCATTGTGATTATATTGACCAGTTAAGTCGCAAATCATCCATGCTCTTTCTGAGATCCAATGTTCTTTGGGCCGAGGCATCCTTATGTTATACGGGAAGCGAATGGGCGGATGAGTGTTGTAAGCACTGTTACGAGTGAGCTCCTCTTCGCATCTCAGAACGATGGTCAACTGTATTACAGGTAGCTTTTCTCTTTTACACAAACTAAAAATTCGTCGAGATATGTGTCGGAAACCTAACAGCGCAATATCAACATTGCTTACGTTTCATGTACCTTCGACAATAAGTGACGCATCTATAGATGAGAATCGCCAAAGGAGGTAGATCATCTGAGTGGAGGTTATTATGTTTTGACATCCTGACCCACATCGTATATCTTTAAATTACCCAAAACGGTCGCTAAAGGTAGCGATTGTAAAGACTTCTTCCGATATGTCCGCAATTTTTAAAAGATCTGATGGGAACCCTTTTAAGCAATAGATATCAATATTTGCGTTACCTAGGTAACTCTTTTCATCCTTATCGCGTTCGCTACGTCGTGCTTTCTTCTTCTAGTTTCTAATCTGAGGCGCATAAGTAAACTCATTAACAGAAACATTCTCTTAGTTTTGTGGTTGTGATTTACGCTTGGGACAAGCCATTCGTTAGAATAGAAAAAGAGAAGATAAAATGAATCAAGAGCATGAGCTTTTGTCCTTTTGTCGTCTGTTTGGCTTGATACACATGAGCAGCGTTTCAAAAAATTGGTTGATTTGACGTCGAGCTGCTCTAGTGAGTATCTTCCCCTTCCTTCAATGTTACTGTGTATCTTCAACCCGTGCATTTTCAGAATGTTCAGTAAATAGAATGCAAAAGTTTGAGACGAAGCACTAGAAAAAGTAGGCAAAAATGTACGCTAGCCGAAAGCATGCTGCAATAGAACGTATACTAAGATGCATCTCAAAGAGCGCATATTTTGTACAACCTACCGCAAGCGAGAAGCGTCGCAAAGGAAAGCATCGGTTCGAAAGGACATGTTGAGGAAGAAATGCCGGAGAAGATGTACCAAGAAGTAATGGCATTGCAGCTAACGCTTTATTATTCATCAAACTTCTTCATCTAGACACGTATATAATATCATACGTTCTTGAGGAAGTAGTCCAGACAGCCTAACAGGGCAGGGAGCACACGTTTAGCCCTCGGGAGTTTATTGGCAAAAAAGAGAGAGACCTGGTTTGATAGTTTAATGGCTAATTCTTTTATGATAATGATGATGATGATAGCTACCATATATCATATGCTGACATGGGTTTTGCATGCTTTTGCATGTTCCCAAGACTACGCGGCATTTGCCGACCTTTCAGTCAATACAATGACACGTACTATTTATTGAATACCATTTTACGCTACTCTAAATAAATTATGCGCCCATCAAGAGCCAAGCCTGTGCTAAGGAAGAAATCGAATATGCGGTCATTGATGTAGAATTGGCAGCAAAAACATACTTTTACTTACATCAACTTTGGCCCTCGGTGGACTCATAATTTATTGGAACGGCGGAAAATGGCATTCACGGTTAATAAATGAAAGATGTCTTGATATCTCTTACTTACCACCGATGGGCACTCCTACTCACTGGTAGGGGCCTGCCCCGCACCTTGACCGGTGGGGAAGGCGAGATGAGTTGGACACGGTTGAAGCCGTCTTTGTGAGTTTTACTACCAGGAGTCTGAACAGTAGACAAACAGACATGAGGAATCCCGTATGTATAGTCGATCCCAGTACGTATGTACCGGGGACATAATAGAGAAAACACACTCAAAAGAAAAAAAATTCATGCGTCCCCTTAAATACTCTCCCTTTACGCGTTCCAATTGGTGTGTTGGGGAAGCTATTACAATGGACCAGCGCAGTACACCTTTGATCCAGATGTAAAGTATCTGCTTCTCTGCGCGAACGTTCACAGATACCAGACGCAAAATTGTTTTGGCACAAACGCCCACCGAGTAACATCACCTAAAGGTTTGACGCTGTGATAGGAGATTGGGGTGTAAGAAATGAGCTAACGTCAGACCAATTGGCGATTTGGAAAAGTGGAAATAGATGCAAGGAAAGCCGATACTTTTTATTATTGCCAACTTCCCCCCCCCCCTTATGTAATGTTGTTTATATAAGAATATCAAACTCACCACAGTTAGTAGCTCCTTGAAGCATATATCGATCTTTTTGTCTTAAGGTCTCCGCGTATTGTTATTCACTTAGATAAAGCATTTCTAGACAGGCATGACTTTTATGTTTCCAGATTCCTTTTTCAGTCAAATTTTTTATTGCGAAAAAAAATGGGCAAAGACACACCAGGATGGGTATCAACAAACATCCTTTCGGATATTAACCAGTCGTGTTCATATACTAGAAGAGATAATACAATTTTGCACAGGCATAAGGGCTTGGGTAGGTTGTGGCCATAAATAATATTTGTGAGAGAAAGAAGAAGAGGAAGAAAAAAGAAGTAAATATATGTATATGTATGTTTGTGTATGCGTGTGTCTGTGTGTCCGTGTGTGAGTGGGTGGGTGAGAGAGAGATTTTGATTGTATATAATGTCCATGTATAAAGGTGAGGATAGAAATTGGTAGGGAATAATTTTACGCCGGTGTACTTTTTTTTTGTTGTTTTGTTTTGAAGAAAAAGGAAGAAACTTGGGAAAGGGATCCGTTCTACAGTTCACCTTTCATGATAAAAGCGAGGACGGGTTTACATGGCGTTGAGTTGGCGCTTGCGGATCATGCTGGCGATCTTTGCAGAGCGTAACTCGCATTCTCTCCATGAGCGATCGTTGACCTCACGGGCTACAGATTTCCAAGCTTGCTTGAAAAGACGAGCGTGCTTCTTCATGGCGATCATTAGCTGGCGATCCTCATTATCAGACCATTCACGTCGTTCCATAGCCTTGGCTTGCAAAGTTTTGAAGCGACCCCAACAGCACCCGCGCGAACGATGGGGCAAATAGGTAGAAGAGATCATTGCCCAGGATAAACCTTGAGCGTAGCCTTGTTGCAACAAATAATCTTCGGCTGGTGTCCAAGGCGTACGGGTCTGTGATGTATTTCGTGCATGTCGAGGGACGGTGTGTTTCGGAACGGTTGGACGGACAAGCGAAGGGACTACAGGAGATGATGCAGGCGACATTGCTGGAGAAAGTGACGGAAGAGAAGAATAGGAGGACATGGTTGGGCTGTTTGATGAAGCAGAGGATGAAGCAGACGACCAGACTGGGTACGATTGATGGTGAACGATAGGCGATTTCTGGCAAACTTCCACTACAACAGGCTGGCTGGAGTTGGAAAGAGGGCAGAGCAAGTTCTTAATATCCATGGCAGTTAACAATGAAAAACAAAGGAAGAGAGAATAGATGAGAATAATGAATTTTTTTTATCCTTTCTGTCACGACCTCTTTATAGGTTTTTTTGAGGCCAACACTCCTGGAATGAATAAGGTCCGCCATGCACCCGACCGCACGGAATATTTGTCAATGAAATAAGGGGTTACCTAAGCAAGGAACAAAAACGAGTTACGTATCTTCGACATCCGTCTTATTTTTCTTTTTGATGACGAGCTGGATAACCCCTTAAGAGCTACCTCCTTCAATTTCATCAGAGAACCCTTGCAGAAACCCTCAATTTGTCGTGGTTGTATTGTCCTCCACTTCCCCTTTCGTTTTGATGTCTCTCGCATTTTCTCCTTTTACGTGGCCTTCTCCATGACCGCTTGCCGAGTTGGTGTCCACTCCATCATCTTCACCCACCAATTTATTCTATCTTACACACACTCACACTCCCCTACTCGCTGTCTGTTCCTCCACGTTTCACTGCTCCTTTCCCGATGGGGAGTTTGCACATCGTGATTGTGCCTAAAGACATATCATAGGGGCACCAAATGCAAGTTGTTTTCCTGCCACGAAGCGCACAAAAGCACAGATCAAGGAGTGCCTGCCATTGTTTTGGAGACCAGAAGAGGAGACATTACAACGTTGACCTTAACCTTTTGTATGGCCCTCCCTCCTAAAAATCAACATGAACAATTTGTATCCTAATATTGTTCGATGGGAAGTGATATCTATTTATATGTGATTGACAGTATGCCAACTTATATACGGTCAAAGTCAGGGTTGCTACGGTAACCAGTTGTGCATGTCTATTGTAACTATAGTGGAGTTTTAATTTCAGAAAGTGTTACTACAGTCTTATTCTGACACTCTATCACATGAAGAAGAAAAAAAATGAAGAAAAGAAAAGAATAAGAAAAAAAACGTGGTGTTCGAAGCGAAAAAAAAAAGAAGGGAAGAAAGGAGTGACTTCTCCTAGTTGTCGCGTGTGGTTTTTATTGTGGCTTTCCACGAGTCGTGGAAGGAGCAAGGGCATGGCATGCCACGCGTTAGTTGTACGAATAACAGAAGTTTGTACTTCATCGTCTATTGAAGATAATCTCTATCTTGAGGAGCACCTCCCTTGAGAAAGCGTGGCTCGGATGTAAAGCTTTTTTGCGTCCAAGACCATGGCATCAAAGCACGTGGCTGATATATAATAGCTTAATGCTTAAACAGATGCACGCTTTTAGTGTATCACGTTGTTCACTCCTCCCCTCTTGACTCTTTGCTTATAAAATTTTTCAGTGATGCGAAAGGGTCTCATCGTAGATCACGCTAAACAAAATTTAGCGCGCAAAATTTCCTTCCAACCGGTTAGAACCAGCGTCTTTATCGATAGCTAATACATATAGCTACGTCATTGATATTTCAGTGCCAAATAAATTGCCTGTGACCCATGGTGCCTCTTCCAAGATGGCCCAGTTTAGGCTATCGGTCATTGTTGTTGACCTTGGAAAGTATTTTAATCGTTACGATATGATAGTAACTGCACTTATGACAGATATTTGACGACGGACAGCCTTGCATTGCTGTCTTAGGCGATGTGTACGGTATGTGCTATTGTACGGGCGTCTTCCACCATAGGAGCTCAGCCATCATGTGGCACTGCGGCAGCAATTAACCATGCTTACAACTATTATCTGCAGCAAGGCTTGCTAGATCTTAATTCTGCAGGAGCGGAGAGGCATATATAACTGTCTCAGAATCATCACCTACTTCTATTCCACTATATTTAGAAGTGAAAGTAAACAGGTAACATACGATAATAGAGAATAAAGTACGTACAATCTTTCAAATAATAAACATCTCAAGATAGGAAATACGTCGTAGCTTCACTGTTTATCGAACCAGTCCTTATGCTACTCTATATAAGTTTTGCGTCCACAGGAGAGCCAGACTGACGCTAATGAAGGATTTGATATGCGGTCATCAGTATAAATTGGCACCGCTCTTATACATTGCACTTGGGTGAATTTGGTTCCTTGTGGATGCTAATTTAATAGAGTGACAAAAAAAGACCTCGTTCATGGTTAGTAAATGGAATACTTCGATGTCACCTTAACTTACCTGAAGGTAGCGCTGCCATTTGACAAAGGGACATGTGTAATCTTATATAAGTGTGGATCGACCTCTTTAGCGAGATCTTCCTTTCTTCTTTTCTTTTTTGGAAAAGGCAGAGCCAAAGAAATATAAAATAATTTATGTGTCCCCTTTATCCTGAAACATTCTCAACTCTTGCGGTGGGGTACTGAGAAATCATCACTGGTATAATAAGCTATTCCAATGCAAAATCAAGGCCATCCAGGCACGAACTATTCCTTGGAGTTAAATTAAAACAAATCATTTGCTCTCTTTAAAGATGTTGTTCGTTGCGTCGTTGCAATTTCAATCATTTCCGTTTGTCGCTATATGTGAACATTACACCGTCGTCTGTGATTCTCCGGCTTAGAACTTACCTTGTGCCTACAGGAAGTCGGGTACCAGCCGACAGTACCGAATGCATCTCTTACCGAAACATGCTTGCTGAAAACAGAAACATATAAAGTTTGAGAAAATGTTGGCGCTTAAAATCTCAGATGCACAGGGAAAGGTGTCAATGCAGGAAGCTTTTTAAGTTTTGGTTGTCATTCGTCCTTATTCTATTACTTACCTCCAATCATGGGAAACATGCTACCCTCCTGCAGATTGCCCTTTCATATCCAGTTATTTTCCTCGGTATCCTGCGTTCTCTTTCCTGTTCCTTTATCCTCTCTCGTTTTCTTTTGCCGTCTATTTTACCTCTGTTTGTGCACAACGAGAGCGAGGTATGTATTTCAATAAAATAAACCAAGGTTATAGAATAAGATAGCACAAGCTATGCGAGGCACTCATGAAATACACAAAAAGTGCAAAGTAGGTATATCAATGTTTACATGAGTAATAAGCGTATTTGTTACATTTCTGGGAGTGGCAGATTAATCGCTGTAAAAAAAATAAACTTTTGCATGCTGCATGACTCTCCTTAATGTGGTTTACGGGGAGTAAAAAATCATTTACTGTCTACTTAATGTGGAGACAACCGGCGCTGGCTTACATAATCGACAGAAAGGAGTTGGCGTTCTAAACTAAAGGACGACCATTCCATGTCAAAGCGAAGAGTGCGTTCCAAATAATGGCCTTCAGAATTAACAAATTAGGATTTTTGAATCTGTATGTTTGCCGCTTTTACCATTCTACCGATAGACACCAGTGTGGCGGGGGCCTCCCATGTTAATCGATAGTAACAGCAGTTTTTTATGCTTTGTATGAAAAAACACTCTTCATGACTTCTGTCGTACCCGGCAGTTACGATACAAAGATAGGTTGTACCGACAGCCGCACTACAGTCTCGCTATGTTTGCCCGCCCCAGTGTTCTATCTGTCGAGTAGCACAACTACTGCCTAAAGAAACATGGATAGAGAAAAAGCGAGAGTTGATGTTAGAAAGATTTGAAATTACAGGGAAGCACCGTAGGTCAATCGCTGTATGCACGGCTTCAAAAATATATCTAACCTACACAAACGCTCAACGCCTATTAGGGACCCCGGTGGATGACAATTGCGGAGAAAATAAATTGCTTTTAATTTAAGAGAATAGATGAGGATGATATAGAGTATTGAGCTTTATGGATGTGCTTCCATTACAGTACTAAATTTTAAGATGAAGGATTTGCAAATCTTGAGATCTTTAGGACTGAGGTTGTCCCGGCCACGCAGGTTTAAAAGAGCCATCAAACTCGCCATAAAATCGATTGGAGTCGACCACTTTATGTTGTAGTCCACCGATTACTGCACCACATTGAGGACACTTCGATATCTCCGTTGCACCACCACAGTCCCCTACAAAGATGAAGTTAAATTGACCGATAAATAATTGATAGATACATACCAATAAAGTAAGGATGTTGATTTTCGCATACAAACCATCGTCCGCCGACGATATTATGGATACCAGCGCGAGTTTCTTTGTTCATAGCCTCAATGATATCTGTTTTCTCCTTTTGGGTTATTTTCTGTCGTGCCTCTTCTTGCCGCTGTTTGATTTCATTGACCAAAGCAATCTCAGTCTTGATATACATATTGTATCGCAGAGCCGTATAGACTGGGGTCTGGCAAGATGGGCATTGCCAAAGTTTGATGGCAGTATGCTCACCTACAGCAAGTGACGAATTAGCTTCTCCTTTGTGCCTTAGGTTTCTTACCGTTCTTTGCTTGGTTTTTGAAATACATATCCAGGATTTCAACAGAATACACTAATGCAAAAGTTAAGCAAATGAAGGCGGTCGCTATTCGGACATACCGCAGCCGCATTCTGGCAGGACATACACTTTCTCATCTGGGTCAAATTCGGAAAGCGTGCGAAGAGAAATAGTACACTTTAGATTTGTATTACATAATTTGCAGGGTGGACAAGTTTCTCCACATAGTCCATTACAAGGATGCCTAGTCATAAACGTGATCAGATGGTTCCATGTCGGTTCCAAGTACGTACCCGCATTTTAAAGTTTTAGGGCAACTTTCATTGCAGGGTGGACGATCACACTTCTATACAAGAGCCTTTACTAAACGCCCACTGACTTTCAATATCATACCTCATAACACTTCTTTGTGCATTTATAATGCTTACACTATGAAAAAAAGCGTTATGACCAACATTGTTGCCTCTTTCGCTTACCTCGTAGGGACAAGTAGTGACACATGTATTGCAAGCTTTCCAACACTCCCTGCCGCACTTGAATCCATGAGAACATACATACTGACATAACTCCAAGCATCGATCCGTATGTTCGTCTGGTCTCGCGCATCCTTTTCAAGACAATCGTTAAAGATTTCACGCTGTCGATCCTCTCAGACCTTACCTTTTGCACAGTTATGACCGCAGATCAACTGCTTTGGACATGTTGCTGTACATCGAGATCTGCGATGGTCATGTGGTTCACCACACTAAGTGAAACATAGTCAATATTTAGTCTTCACGCTATGAAAAGTTATGACTAACCTCCTGAGCACAAGGATGTCCACATTCAAGCAACTTTTCGCATTTTTCTCTGCATATCGGGGTTGACCCACAACGTGCTCGCGTTTTATGGCCACAGCTGAGTACCATATCAATTATCTCCTTACACTTTACGCGCGATTTTCCGGACAGTGCTATACTGAAACATTTTACAGACTGAACGTGCCCGCAAGGAAGAGTGTGCTCTACTGTCTCGTTGCAAAGAGTGTCATTCGAATCCAGTACTTTGCAGCATACACCGTATGTCTCATGACCACATGGTAAGGTCGCTGTCGTCATTTCTGTACAAGGGGGGCATGCTCCTCTGTTGGACGTACACTCGTAACACTTTCTAGGACATCGATGGGTACAACCTGTTGGTCGCGGTCGCACACATGGCTCCCGACAAGTGACATAGGTATGTGGCATATGGTGGCAAGTCTATCAGTTTGTCAATGAAGAGCTTAATACATAGATGACAGCTTACCTCTGGACAGACATGCCCGCATTCAAGGAGAGTGTTGCACGAAGCCTTCAAAGTAACGTTTAGTAAAGCGACCAAAAAAGCTATGATGTTACACTTACCCCACAACCTCCGTTTTTAACATAAACAAAATCTTTCCAATGGCTGACATCGATTTCACTAGCCGAGTGTCTCTGGCAACAAAGACGGATGCTAGTTGAGCATAAACCTATAGAGGAAGAATGAGGTTAAGTTGAATTAAATGGGAAGAAATGTATTAACCTTTCTCCGTCATGTAACGAACGATATTACACCATGGTGTCTCGTTTAGCAAAGCCGACCTCCCGATCACGTAAAGGCCATATCTTGCTCGTGATAGTGCCAGCACAAGATTGTTTGTGGGTAACTGTCTACCACACGGCATGGCTAGAGATAGTACTACAATCCAGCTTTCTTGACCTATATGATCATCCACCAAATCCACCCGGATTGATTTTTCATCAGCCAGAAAACAAGTTCGTTTTGGAATCTCCTCCCTCATGATACCCTTGATCAGCATCTTCTGCAAAGGAGACAACGTCAATATAGCAACTCTGCCGGGCTTGTATCCTTGTTGATAGATGTACAATGCTAAATGGCAAACGTAACGGGCTTCGTCAATCATGTTTTCGGTTACATTGCAGTTCATTAGGACGCTCCAGTAATGTTCCATTGCATCGGTGGAAGAGCCCTTTTGATAGTCAATGAAATAGAGACGCTGTTTGATACCCTTTGTCACGGGTAAGTCTTGGTCAAAACAGCTTGGCATTTCTGCTGCCAGAGGCTTCGTTATCAATAATCGCTGGCCACGGGAATCGTTTGCTAATGCATCTTGCATATCTGCTAGTTCGGGGCACATTCTCCATTGCTCTTCCAACGTGACCATCTCACCACCTGCCATTCGCCAGCGTTCAAACATAGATACATCGAGATGCCGTGGTGCGCCGTTGAGTGCTTTATTGGTAACCGTCGGTTTCACGTTGGAACAGACATCCCCTAGCAAGATCAAATGTTCCGTACGAGGACCGAGTGAAGATGTTGCAATAGTGGACTCGAGGATTGAGGATGCTTCATCCACAATGACAACTCGTGGTCGAAGCGACGCCAGCATTTCTCTATTAGCAGCAGCAAAATCCGCTGTCATTCCGATGAGACGACTAAATCGGCATACAGAGGTCCATTTCTGGATACGCGCCTCCTCTAGTGCTCTCGATGCATCAAATTGTTCTTTTAACAGCTTTTCGATGTCTCTATCGATGTATGTCAATAGGACAGACCTCACTTCCTGGCAAAGTTTCCTCCTTCTGTCGAAAGATGTTTTCCACAATGCCTCTGGCGCAATCTGCGACCAGATGTCCGCCAAATCCCTGCGAATATCCGCCCCGCTTCCAGAGGTTGGCAGAGGCCAGTTGTTCGCATCACGGACATGACTGATTCGCGGTTGGTGTTGATCAATTCGTTCAGTCCGTTGCTGATAGTCATCGTAATTGATAATAGGTAACATCCTAATCCCTGTCTCGGAAAACAAGGTAGACGCCAGCTTTCTGTAAGCAGCGGACTGTCTTGCTAACGTTGCGTTTGCTGTTCGCGACGGTCTCCTCGCTGTTTCGTTATCTATTCGTCTAGCGTAAGTATTCAAATTTCCGCAGGAGAAAAAGTCATACATCTGATACCAATCCATTGTCTCCATGCTTCTTCCACAGTATTAGCTCGCGAGACGCCTGCTGTCAGCGCGCTGGTATATCTTGGTGGCACACAAGTAGCCATAATCGTCGCATCAGCTTCGACAATTTTTGATCGATAGGTCCAGAGAGCAGCTAGCTTGGATTCGGCGTCAAATAGAATTCTTTCTGCATGGACAACCTGTCGTCGATGGGGATCATTCACACTGGGTCTAATTGTATTCACAGCCTGCTTCTCCCTCAACGCGTCCTCCACCTTATGGCTTCCTAAACGTAATAGTTCGGGAATGCTTCCGGTAACATTGCCGAGAATACTGTCAAGCGTCGCTTCCGTTCGCGTTAGAAGAAGTATCGGCTGAAAACATTGCCCAGAGACTAACGATTGGTAGATAAGCTGGACTAGCTTGCTAGCTAGGAAAGTTTTCCCCGTGCCAGGGGCACCAGCAATAACGGCGACCCGATGACTGAGGGCATGACGCACAGCCTTGATTTGACTGTGGGATAGCTTGTAGGGCGACTGTCTCGGTCTGTGCGGTGCAGTTGCGAGCTTAGGCGGTGGCAAACGCGGCCAATTGCTCCCTGCAACTTCTACTTTGTATGGACGATTTGATGCCGCCAAAATGCATGCGATATCGATATCCCGAGATTCCAAATAATCTGGTATAGTGACTCTTTGTCTTCCCTCAATGTGTGATCCGCTTTTATCGAGATAGTTCGTTGTTGCTAATAGCCGTGGGACCAGAGAAGAAGAGAAATTTCTTTCTTCAAATTCTAAGGCTTCTCCGCGTAGCCAGGAGAGAGTAGACATGATCGAGGCACCGTTTGCATAGGTTGCTACCAGCGTGTATGTGGACGACCATTGGAGATTGAGAATATCTTGAAAGTTCATATGCACCGCGATCATACGAGACGATATTGGATCCGAAGCATTGGCTTCCTTGGACGATGCAGAATGGACAATCACACCAGTAATGATCTTACCCGCCACATCAATCAAGTATTTGCGTTTATCGGCTGATGTATCAGGGCATTCAGGGATAAGTGCCACGACAGAACCTTCACGTAGATCCAAATTATCGTGACTAGGTATATGTCTTTCTTCTTCAAAACTGAATACGATCGCAGGATCCGTGAACGTCACTGTCAAAGTCGTGCCATAGATGCGTAAGCTATTACAAATGATCCACGGTTCTCCTGTAGATGTTCCGGTTGTTTTCCCGGTGACATAATGCTCAAACGCACATCGAATATTTCCACATAGCTCTTCTCGTAATAGCAAATAATGGACCATGAGATAAGCTAGTAAGCCATCGTTGGGCCAGGAGCCGGATATATTGTCCGTATATTTTTCCGCAAGTCTGCTACCTTTGCAATTGTTAGCAGTCGTTTTCTTGCTGATCACTTCCCGTACCTTTTTTATCCTCAAAAGCAAGCTGTCGGGCTACATCTCCACCACTCGGTAATGGGGGTAGCGTATTACTAATGTCCTTCCCTTGACCCATCCAATTAATGTCCTGCTCTGACAGGTTGTCATCATACAATCCGTCGTCATTATCAAGCCATGTGTTCGTTGTTTCCCGCTGTTTTTGAATCATAGATAGTTTGTCGAAAAGTCCCTTAATCGTCTGAATTTCTGCAGATAAAAACGTGTTGTTGATCTGCTTAAACCGAGTGTCAAGGAACCGAATTGGTATACTTTCCACCATCTCTGAACAGTTAACGGAAACCTTGAGAAACAGCTCCAGAAGCGATATCAGCTCATTTGGTGTCTGTACGTAGGATTGAATGTACAAGTATAAAACTGGTAGAAATGCAGAGAAATTTGATTGCAGGATCGTGACCAGTCGACCTGAATTCCCCGACATTTCCGTCCGATCTTGCTCTTGCTTCCAAGCAAAATTAATAGCTTTGATAAGTTTCTTAATCGTTCGAGGACTTAGGTAGGGCGCTTGTCTTAACAAATGCTCCAGAAATTTTTGAAGTTTAGATACAGTATGCTTTCCGTAGAAGTTTCTCGTGATAGAGTCGAGGAAGCGGAAGGCCTTCATGTCCTCTTCGATATGCATAGGTGCAAATTGGCCTGTAGGTGACTGAGACATAGGCACTCCAGGGTAAGGCGAAGGAGCACCATAATATCCATACGTTCCTTGCAAACGTGGATCCACGGGGCCCATCGGACTAGGCTGAAACACCGGTCCTGCGGGTTGTTGCCAAACGGCACGCCCTT
This sequence comes from Saksenaea vasiformis B4078, assembly GCA_000697055.1. Taxonomy (NCBI): domain Eukaryota; kingdom Fungi; phylum Mucoromycota; class Mucoromycetes; order Mucorales; family Saksenaeaceae; genus Saksenaea; species Saksenaea vasiformis. Next base: position 48,512 of record JNDT01001541.1, read on the forward strand.
GGAAATTGTTATGAATGGATGAAGAGACATCGAAAGGTGTTTGTGACCCATCCCCGAGCATCGTGTTGGATACATCTGGCGAAGTCGCGGACCATGAAGGAACTTTTTTCGATGCTACCTTAGCCCAGCTGACATTTCCCGTGCCATCATCTATTGACGATGCAGACGATGTGGATTGCAATGTCTCTGTTTGCCGTTGTGGTGTCCTTTCCGTTATCTTTTCAAACTCTGCCTCTGACATCCAAGTAGATCCTTTGCTTTTTTCCCTCCTCTCATTCTTTAATTTTAAATTAACACCTGACGTCCACATCTGTGTAGCTTCCTCACGAATATCTTCAAATTTCGCTGATGCAGGTGCAAACTTGACATATTCGTCGTCATCGTCATTTGTATCCCGGTACTGATTTAATGTTTGATTCGTAGATTCCTCTATTGATCGGTACACTTTTTCGTGTATTTGCTCGTTTGATATCGTTTTTCCTGTGCTTGTTTCGTCAAATATTGCCTCTGGCCTACTGCTGTCACATATTGGCAATTGAGCTTCAAAGCCATATTATCACAGTACCTCTGTGTCTTAAATTCATTCCAAGCAGGATCTGCACCAGCAATTTTAGTGGAAGATTCACGTCTCGGTGGAAATCTCCCTTGAGAAAAGCCAGGTGGAGCTATATCGTCCATGGCTACAACGTCATGGCGGCCACCATTCACCGCACGTATATTGATTACTGCTCCAGACTTGGTGACAGCACTTCCAGTGCTGGATCGAGAAGAGTCAGCCTGTCCTTGTGCAGGGGTGCCGTCCCGTTTGGTTCGTACCATTCGGAAAAGGTTGAGACAATCTCTGTGGGTGCCAGTTTCCATAAATCGTTTGTCTGAATGTTCCAATGAGAGCTGGTCTCAGAAACTGCGGTATTGTGACTTAAATTTGCAAATCGTGTGCCACGACCACCTTCCTTAGAAAGAAAAGACATGCCCAATTCTTGCATTATCGACCAAGAGCACTGATAAACTAGTTTCCGAGAGAAAAATCATGGACGCGACGTAAATATGTGGGTGCAATATAACAATGCATAAATGGTTCTTTAAGGAGCAATTGTGCTGGGGAGATTGACTTTGACGACATAGGACACAGTTTACTAAGATACATTACTCCCATTAACCGACCGAACCGTCCTGGCCGTGGCACCGCCTGTTTTTCACCATCAGGCAAGCAAATTCTGTCGCCAATTCCTATGGTAATGATTGACTGCATGTCCAATTTCTTCTTTAGCGGAAGCTTGGCCCTTAATGGAGGCATAATTTATTTAGAGAAGTGTAAAAGATCGCTTAAATAAACATTAAAACTAGATTGACGACATCAGCTGCCATTCGATACTAAATTAACGTCGCTTCAGCACAGCCTCATAGCAATGTGTCTCCTTAGGTTTTTGATGAATGCTTTATATTCATTCGTATTTCTTTGATCGTTAGCTACGCTTCGACTGCACACCTGGCTTCCTCAGTGCTTCATTACCGCGGTTACTGTGGCTAAGAATAATGAAATCACGCGCAATCAAGAGAAGGCAACATAAAGGTTGCACAGAAAGATAACAAATCCTGCATTTGAGACCAACACAACATGGAAGAGCATGACACGTAAACCTTTGCATTCGACAATATGGATAGATCTGCTTTCTATCTCAAATGGTTTTGGAAGCGACGCAAAATAATTGAGAATTCTGTATTTCAGACGACTGGAATTGGTACTCATTTCATTCTAACGGACTGTTCGTAAATGAAGAATGAAAACAATAAAAAAAGAAAAGAAAAGTATCTACATGTACCAACATCATGGGAAAACAAAATTGCTCCGGGATGAGTGCACTCAACCTCAAACCGTCCCACTACGATCTCTTGTGAAACGTGAACGAAGATGAGCCAAACCAGCTGGGAACACTCCTTTCACCGGCACTTTGGTAGGTCGCACTGTTGATTCTCTTTGTGAATTAACGTCTATTCGTTCAGGAATCGTGATGCTAGATGAAGCAAATCCATCTACCCACTGACGACTTGAGACCTGCTCATAGTCGTCACTCCTTCCATCGTCCTCTTGCTGTGTCTCACTTATTTGAGAGGATCCATCGAGAGCGGCATTATTTTCACCTTCCACTAACTGCTGATGGAGGGCCATGCTACTCTGTGATCGAGAAAGGTTCGATTTCGGCGGTGATAAAAAGTCTGCGATTCTTCTTGTAACGGATGCACTGGAAGATGCACGTTGCCTCATCCTTCGAGGGGCTAACGGTGAGGATGATCGACGTGTTGTCGATGATAAGGATGGACGCGGCTCGATTAATGCGGGAAGAACAGGTTGATTCTTCAGCAAGTGGATGGGGATTGTAGCTGAAACGTTGTCAAGGCTGTCCGCAAAGGAGTCGGATCTAGGTAACACAAGCGAAGATAGTGAGTCGGATCTTCGAGAAAGTTGTGGTGAGGAAGATGGCCAGATAGATATTGTAGGCATAGCTGACAGAGAATGCTGACTGTCTGAATGACTTATGCTCCTATTGATTGGCTTTGATGCTTGTTCAAACTCATCGGAATCCATCAGCTTCTGCTTATTGTTGGACATTTTAACGACCGCTGTTGAGGCTAAGCTAGAAAACATGGCCATGATCCTGTCCTCATTGTCGCTCCAATGGGCAGAGCATAGCGTATAGCTCAATGCCACAGTCTGTCTTGCTGTTCTTTGGATGAAGCGTCCGCGCGTCACATACGAATCGAAATAGGGCCCACCACAAAAGGAGCAAACCTGTCTACGAGCAAAGTACTTTTTGAGGTATTCTGGGGAGTCGGTGGGAATTTGAAGCTCATGTCGTACGGCTAAGCGTGCACAGACCTCAACTAAAGAGGGTGGATCATGCTGTAAGTCATATTCAAATTCGGTCACAAATTCGCAATGGTCTGCCATCAGCTTGCGCAATGACTTCACTGTGGCGATCTCGGCTGGGAGTGATTTTAAGGGGTTGTGAGAGACGTTCAAAACAAGTAAACTGGGGAGGTGTGCAAGTTCCCTCGGGATCTCTGTCAATTTGTTGTTGTTGAGAATGATCGTTTTAAGCTCTGACAATAAACCAATGGATGACGGAAGACTCGTGATGTTGTTGTTATTGAGATAAAATTTCTCTAGTTTAGACAAGAAAGCGATTGTGTCCGGAACGCTTTCCAGTTGGTTGTGTGACATATTCAGAACACGCATCTTGTTCAGGTATCCGACTTCCGGAGGTAGGCTAGTCATCTGATTCCGGGATCTAATACAGATAATCAGCATAAGGAAATGTAAGCACTGATCACCCCACTTACAGGTTAAGTTCGGTGAGATTGTCCAGGTGGCCAATACTCCGGCTAAGCTTTACAAGCAGTTTTCCGGACAGATCCATCGCTTTCGAAGGGCTGGTTAGCCGTCTAGGCCTTCGCGAACGGGGAATCACGTCGCCAACGGTAACCCGGTCCAGATTCCCATCACGGTAATCGTCGATCATCTGCTCTTTCGGGAAGCTCGGTTGAACGCTTCCATTCTTCTCTGAGTTTTCTTGAGAGTTATAGTGAACAACGTCTGGGTAATAGGTTTCATCGATGTATGCCAAATCCTTTTCTAAGCCCCGCCGTATCAGCGACAAGCGTTTGTTTCGGCGACAGTACTGACACTCTTCATCAATCATGGTAGTTGCCACGATAGTTTCAGAGCCGTCTGAGGTTGGCATTGCAGTGCTGCTGCTGATGGGGGATCCTTTTCGACTTGCAGCACAATTGTTTTGGCAAACAATTTCCAGTTTGTAAAGATGGGGGTTTGCTAGAACAAAGTCCTTCGTTGGCTTGCCTTCATCGAACACCTGTTCTGCCAAGCGTTCCTCGCTATCTGTTCTGTTGATATATGCGATGGTGAGAGGTGCATCGAGCTTGCTAGTATGTTGCCCCATGCTAAAGCCGTCTCATGGAATACTGGGAGGAGAACAGAAGAACCTGGGGAAAGGGATATGTCCCGAAATAAAGTTTGCGACTGCCGGGACGGCGACTCGCCCCGCCACCTTTTTTTCGACGCCAAAATCTTGGCTATTCCATGACACAAAAGTTGGTGCTATAACGTTTATAAACAGCGTTTGAAAAACACAACTCAATCCTTCCCTCCCTTTTCTAGCGAGAGTGCCCTCTATGTACCGTTATAGTCTAAGTTTTGCGGATGTGATAAAATGAAGATGAGCGGTGATATGATCGTAAGAATCCTAAAGTCAAGGGGTTGATCCGTAAAAATCTGTTATTAGGAACAGCTTGCTAAGAATGTTTAGGTAATAGAAGTCTCCTTGCTACAAGATCCTCCCACACCATAAGCAATGGTAATCACACCTTCCATAACATGTACAGTACCTTGATGAAAAATTGGATCCTTGCTATAAAGGTCACAGCTTTTTGCCACAGTTCTTTCGAAGTTTACGGGTTAACGTCTCTTTATTTATGTATGGCCCGCACTGCGATACTAAACACAAAAATGTCATATTCTCCGAATATTCGCAGATTCTTCAGAGATACTATTAGCCGCTGGGTAAGATAATAAGCACCCCCCTCCTTCTGTGTATTCTCCTTGCGCTGATTGACGTCGTTAGAGAGGAATGATATATCCATGTGTATGCTTGGGGAAAGGTTCATGCCCCTGACTCTCGTAATGTCAAAAACTTGACTTCTAATTCCAAACAGAAGCCGCTCAATTCATAAAGCAAATGCCACGACGAAAAGTGAATTTATAAACCTAATTGCCGTAGAAATTGTTCAACTTCGAAATACGTATATTGGTCATCTTTTCCTTGATGTCTCAGGCGCAGCTCTGCTTCAGGGTGCCATTTTAAATCTCCGACATGGATCCAAAGTTCCCGCGATCTGGGAAAAGAGCAGTTGAAACAGAGGGAAAATGCTGAGACTTCTGACTCTGGTACCTGAATATCGTACCGCTATCGCAGGCCCTCGTGTTAAAACCGTATTTGTAGTTTTTCTCTTTGGAATTTCATGTGAGGACCGAAGGTTAATTTCTATTTTTATTTACTCGAGTATTAGACATGACAGAGAAGAAGGCTAATGCATAACAAAAAGACCGTCCGTAACGTGCTGTTCATTCTTTAAGGTCATTGGATCCAATTTCCTGGCAATGAATAGGACGTCCAGTATCATGCGCAAGGATCACAACGACGCGTTACACGGGTCACAACCGTCCGATTAAAATTTGGCTGGGTCACGGGCAGAGCCACGGCGCCCCAGGCGAAGATACACCGGTACGTACTGGGATTGACTATGCATGCAGGATTACTCATCTCTTTTGGTCTATTGTTTAGACTCGGTCGTTGTGGGTTATATGACATGTCGTAGTGCACCTAGAATTGGATAGTTGTGTACAGTTACAGATCAAATGGTAATCGGGGTTAACGTATTAACAAATATAATGACCTTCCTCTTTGTATACGATTATATATCGCGAACACAAATTTATACAGCTTTGTATATAAGGGATCTAATGGTTAAAAAGCACAGGGAAAGTTTACTATTAAAAAAACACACACTAGAAGACCGAAATCATGTAAAAAGTAGACAGTAGGATCTAATAAAGTCAGCTTTTTCTTAGGAGCCATACCAAAAACCGGAGCCATACCAGAAACCGGAGCCATACCAAATTCCTGGCCCGGAGATCAATAAGGCGTTTGTGGTAGTTTCTGGCGGGTGTGCGGTTGTGCAAGGTATGGCTCCTAGGAGATCTGGTGCGGCAGCTGGCATTGGCTAGGACCACAGCTTCGGCTGCTAAGCTCATTTTAACTTCCTTCATCTAATATCATTTTGAACCCCTTCAGTATTTTAGCAATAATTTATTGATGTATTGATATATGGGTAAGTACACTAATGAAATAAACTAGTACGTATTCTGCAAAGGTTTTCCACTTGTTGTGGAGATCTGGATAGAGTGGAGGCTTTCAGTATCATCGTTTGGTTTTGAAAGATACGCTTGAATTTTTGACTCTGCTGCCGGTTCGCGGTCATCAAACGTCATTTCCGCTGTCATTTCTGCTTGTGTCTTGTTGTATTTGCCGTCGTCATTGCCCTTAGCACCACCACTGCCTTTTGAAGTAGTGACCTGGATTGAAAAGTAGGATGAGACAAATTTTTTTTGACGTATTAAACGCGTTACATACCCAGTGAACTGTAACAACGTTGACCTGGTAAAAGAAAGAATAGTGTGTGTGTCAGAATATGGAAACAATCAAGGATCTAAATTACCGTCACATCAACTGTGCACATGGTTAAACAGACTAAACCACGTTCGTGACCTTGGGTATACACGACAACAAACACATTTGCAAAGGAGACCAGAAGACACACTACTGAGGCAACGAAGGTATGACGTGCTAAACGATAGAGTCGTGAGCGTTTCCAGTCGACTCTGGAGTTACGGCCCACGCTCATGAGAGGACGCATAAATAGCCAGGTAAGATATAAATTAAATATCTAACGGTGGGAATTGTTAGCTCTCGCATAAAGAAATAAACAATCAAAAAAACCTACAAAATCATACACCTAGTATCAAGTAAATATTAGTTGTGATTTTTCAAGCGGAAGACTGTAACTAACCATCAGAGGAATACTGGCAATCGGTTGTAATCCGATGGTACATTTTCCATCTTCTTCAAGATAAATATTTCTGAAAGAAAGCTAGTGGATAATATAGTTAGTGTCACACTTATAGCACAGCTCTGGTAGTGGTTACCATAAGAATAAAAATGATCACGTAGGGACACAGCAACACAATATGAAATCGGTATTGACATGTCTTAAGCCGGGTAGTCTTGACAGCTGTCACCAAGTGGACACGTTCAATAAGCCTGGGGAATATACGCATGGTAAGTTGCGATGCCCAAACAACGTTCTGTCAACTATGTAGCTTTACCAGGCATAAATAGCAACTTTACTTCCAGCATAAAAAATGTCACAGGTAAGCATGCCAAGAGTACAAGAAACAATGTTATCTAACATGAACTTGGTTAATTCGTCGTGGTTATCATGATTCATTTTCATACTGTTATTGGTTGACACCACAACGACCGAGGTGGTGGAAAATGCCCACGATAAGAAATAAAGCAAAATAACAAGAGCACGACCATAGTTCATGGATTTGAACTGTTCACCATGTGTCTTGATGCCTAGAGCCACGGCCAAAACTGTGATGCACGACAGAGAAACAATTTCAGACATAATTTCTAATGCATCTGGACCCACAACGCCAAGTGGGATCATGAACGCCGTTGTTGTCGCGTTATCCATGAATCAAAAGAAAAAGAAGCTGAAGAGAAGAAGTGAGAAAAAAGATCGATACAGTTGCGTCGGTCGAGATATGGTTTGTATCGTCGGGATAAAGTTCATGGGGTTTTGTGGCTCAATATTCTATTCTCTCAGTTTTGTTCTTGTACGGCCGCTTTCGCCAAGTAATAACCAGCCATCAATCCTGGTCTTTTAACGCCCCCCTTTTTTTAGGCATAAAATTAAAGTGGGTCCTTCCCTCCTCTGTGTAATATTGGCTGGAATACCGAATGCGGTAAGCTAAAATAAACATCCCTCAATAGGTTTTCTTTGTTAATCTGGTGTCATTGCTTTGGAATATAAACATGGCACATCTATGAGTTACTCTTTACGCGAAGTATTCTTTGTCGGGCCATATTACTAAACTATAAAATCCAGTTCGGGGAACATGTGTAGACCCCTTTCCTAAACGTTGCATCTCGCTTCACGACGTGGTACAAGTGCCTATGTCAAATGGCAGATCCCTTTTTTTCCTTGTGATTTTGCCGCATTTTATGATCTCTTCAGGATTGGTAACACTGGAAAAAGAGAAATCATATATATTTTAAGGCATACTCATGTGGAAGGACATAGTGGGCGTACATACGGAAACTGAAACGTGGAAAGTTAACATTCTATGAAGATGCAATAAGTAAACTGCGGTCATTTCCTACAGTTGAAATATCAAATGTTCAAATTGTACATTATTAATCAGATGCTTCCTTGTGAAGCTAGCTTCGCTTGTGTGCATCCCGATTTCTCCAATTTCCCTTTAAACCACATAGGCCGTCATCGACAATGCTCAACTATGGTCTGCTCAATGTACCGAATGCTCTTCTTGTATTTTTGTCTCTATTCAGACGATATCACCGTTTGCACTTTCGTACAGCATAAAGAGATTTTCCGAAGAGACCTAAACGTTCATCGGTCTTTCTCCATAACATGCGACATTCATATACGTTCATCATGAAACAGCGTTCTTTCTTTTTGTTGTAATATTTGCCAGGCGCACTCAGGTAACTGAGTAAATACCTTTTAATGAAGAGGGACTCAGCTCTTTTGTAGACGTTAATGAGTTTTCTTCTTTGTTCAGCATGAAATCACTTTCGCGTACTTTCCTCTGTATTTGAACCCATACTTCATTTATTACCTTCACAACGCTTTGCGTAACGTTGCGAAAACTATGCGTGATTACTGGAGTATTTCCTGTCGTCGGAGTCAGGTTTGCGTAGAGGTAACACTTACAGGGCACAATAAATTCATGGCCGAGCAAGGGGTGATCGAATCTGAGATCTGTTCCTCCTCCGCAGATCGAGATTATGTGTCGGATTGAGTGAGATGTTCCATATTGTACTATACGTCTTCCTCTCGTATCTGAACCGTTGGAGAGAGGGAATTGCAGTACTTATTAAGGTTGATATGTCTCCTTGGGAGTTACTAAGAGCAAAGCGTAAAGTCTCGTTTTTTTAAGCAGTATGCTTTGGAGAAAAGTGCCTATGGTTACCCTTTTCGAGATTAAGCAATCAGCATATTGGAGGGAAGTATCTGAAAGCTTTGCTCTAAGCTTCCTTTTCGGTCGATGGGTGGTAGAAATCGTCAAAATCTCGAAAGCTTTTTCTTAGATGACTGTGGACATGGCTGAACCGTATGCTTGTTACTTTATGCGCAAGGAATAGTAAACGACGGCACTCATGACCTTCCGTTGCTGCACGGAATCCGAGAAGACTACTTTGTAGACGGAACCGACCAACCGCTGCGTCACGTTTGAACAATATTCCTTTTCTGTTCTTTTGTTAGCGTCTCCATCCCAAGCTACGTCTGGACGAGTCATTGAACGATCGTTAATATTGAACAATGGGCCAAAGCGAACTCGGGATCCCATCCTTTTGTTAACCTCGAGCTAGCTCGGCACAATGAACTTCTACTTCGAGAGTCTGTTCTTTGTTGAGTCAGGATAGAAGCAATGCATGATATCCAAGCGAGCTCTGATTCTAAACTAGGCTTTTTTTTTACCATCTCAATCGACATTTCTTTATATAATTAGTGTAAGATACATTATGCTTCGCCAAGGAGCCATTCTACAACAGCGTTTTCTTGGTCCTGAATATCTTCCCATTCATCATCCTGCAGGAACCATTCTTCATCACCGTCCATCACGCCGTGTTCGCTACTTCGTAGGCTAAGTATGCTTTCGGTATCCATTTCTCTGCTCGTTCTCAAGCTAGGTTCTGTCGTCACGACCAGCGTAGGCGTTACGTCTTTCTTCTCAGGTTCTGTCTGCACAGCCATATCAACGCCCAGGGGTGCTACTCGACTGAGTGGTCTTGCCGGCTTACGTTCCAGAGCATTCGAATCCCGCTGAAGGTACACAAATCGCTGACGGCGAGGGACATACGAAGCACGGTAATCATCCAGGGATGATGCACCCTCAAATTTCAACACCTTGTCGAGCACCTTGCCTTCGACTTTACGTGAACGACGTCGGACACTATCTTGTTCACTACCACTGTTCGTCTCATCATCGTCATATGACATGGCGGATCGTCGTCGTTCTGACATGTTTTGCTTTAGAATCTCGTCCCATGCCTTGATAGACATTCCAACAGAGCCAGCTGTCGATAACCGATTCAACGCGTTGCTTTCATGTAAGGACTGACGTCGTTTGGCCACAACAAGCGAAGGCCTCTCTGGTTGCTTTGTATCTAACGATTCAGGTTCTTTTGTAAAATGTACTTGGCGATCTTCGTTATGAATACTAAGATTTGGTGCCGATTTATTGACTTTCAAAGATTTCTTCAGAGAATCGCGTCGGCTATCCTTGACTTCCATATCTTCGCTGAGCGGTGGTGTGGGAAGATCGACCACCGGATGATCTGGGGTCGGTTCGCATGGTAGCTCAGGTGCATTTTCCGCAGCCTTGGCAGCCTGTTCTTCCAACTCCCGTTGTCGCCGCAAATTTTCCCGACTTTTTCTGTTACTCATACTACCTCGTCGAAGTACCTTGACTTCTTTCTTTGGTTCGTCAATGGATTGCCTTGGCTTGGATGACTGATGCGAAGGTTTCTGAACAGGAGGTTTAGGCGCCTCACGAGGGTTCTCGAATCGGGCTGCCGGCTCATCCATGACTTTAGGCACCTCTGCTGGTTGCTCGAGAACAGCTTTCTGTTGCATTTCAAATTTCTTCAAGGCCTCGTCCAATGAAGGTTCCGATTTGGTAGGTAGTGTTGCTGGCCGTGTAGACTGAGGAGGTGCTGGTGAGGTAGGTCGAGGCGCGACAGATGCAGTTGACTTTCGCGGAGTATTTGTTGTTCTTCGCTCCCACGTTGGTTCCGGAAGGGGTTCGCTCAAATCTTTTACCTCAATCGATCGCAATCGATTGGGTGTTAATGAGACACGCATAGTATTTCCGGATCGAATTAGATCTTCGAAATTCATGGTTGGCGTATCGGGATCATACACGGACACGGAAAGGGGAGGCGACTTTTGTGATTCCAGTGTCGACTGCCGTGCGTCTTTTTTAAACAGTTTGAACGCCTTTTTACTGCTGTTTGTTGTCGAACTGGCGGCTGTGCTAACGGTTCCGTTGCTGGTGCTACTTGTTAAGACGGAAGTTGGTCGATATGCACTAACATTCGACTTTAGAGAGTAGGTGGAAGAAAATTGATCTTGATCGTGATCTTCGTAGCTCACATCCATGTCATCAAAATTAATATTCAAAAACCCGTTGCCATTCATATCTATAGCTTCTTAGTCTTCACGCTGACTTTTATACGTACACAATTACCTAGATAGCTCTGCTTCCGCGATGTCGGGCGGCTTTGCACAGGTAGTATGGAACTTCGTGGTCTATAACCATACGCCATGGCTCGTTTCTATATGATGTGAGTTGTCATTGTTTAGCGTGAACAGTTATCATACCTCCATCTTTTCGCGAATGGACATTCGAGAAAAAACATCGCCAACCTGAGCGTCGTCTATCAAGGCAACATATACTTCCTTGACTCGCACGTATTCAACATCTTCGTGCTCTGCAATCACACCGGTTGCAGTCAATATGTATTCTGCAATATGTTCCAGGACTGTGGTAATGTAGATAGCAACAATGGGGGAAATAACAATCATGCCATCTTTTTTAGGTCCCGTAGATAATTGTTGTTGATCTTCTTTATCGGCAAGGGTACAAAATTCAAGACATTTGTCTCGTAGTAATGGAAGGGTGGTTTCCAACGGCAAATCATCTAGTGATCGCATACGCTCATAGGTCTCAATATCAATGGTTTCTGTCTCCGTAAACGTTTTAACTTCAAGTTCAGCTTCAACAATCGCATTTTTCCCCAGTGTGGACGGTAAAAGATCAAACACGACTGCTTTCGTCCGAGATAGGTCAAGCGAGCAAGAATTACTAAGAAGGAGTCGGAGAAATTCATCAAGGAATTGATTGATTCCTTGAAGTGCATCTGTGGAGACTCGGTATGGACCGATCTCTGAGATGATGGCGTTGGCTGCTCGTTGACAGATGTAACGAACATCGGCTGGAAAGAACATGAGAGACGCATAGTAGAATATATGGAGGACCTACCTCTCGACATTATGCTTATGGGAATATAGATAGGTATCGAAACGTTTTATATTGTTCTACTCAGACAAAAGACATAAGGAAAGAAAGAAAGAGAAAAAAAGAATGGAGAAATGAGATGAGGGTGATTAAGGGAAAAAAAAAGAGAAAAGAAAGGAGAAAGTGATTAGAAGGAAGGAAGAAAGACCGGCGTGAGAGAAAAGAAAAGTCAGGCGCGGCTAGAGGAAAGCCTCTGAAGAAGTAAAGAAACAGAGTTTCGGCAAGGTTGACAAAGGAGAAGCACGAAACAGATATGGCAAGGACAACACGAGACAGCAAACTAGTCCTGTGCATTGATTGGCCGGTCAATTAATGTGGTCTCTTTGTGAGGCGTACTATCCTCTCGGAGCACTTTTGTTTTACTTTAACTAGGCAATTCTTCACCTTTATTATTGATCTTCTCTTCTCTTATTGTTCCTTTTTTCGATGTCGGGCCCTCGATTGATTACCCATTTATTTGTATCTATCTCCGACCTGTTTATTTTTGTAATGTGAAGTTAAGCGTTTGCCATGGGAACCATGTGCAATATAGGCGTCTGTAACTATAAAATGAAGACAACGCATCCTTAATTCACCACCTTCATTTTCCATCATCAATGCGTACCATTTAATATTTGAGGGCGATAGATTGGATGGTGGCAAAACATGCATCCTACTGAAAGCGGAACTTCAGGGCGAAAACACAATTAATTTTTTTTTGTCTCCTACACACATGCTGCTGGTGTTACTCTCAAGGTATTAACATTTTTCTCCTACTGACAAGTGATGTTCGTAGGTTTGTCCTGATTTTCGTTACCTGCCCGGTATCCGTATCTTTTGTTGATTGTGCATTGGTTGCTAACCAACTTTAGTTATATATGCAATTCCAGCATACTTCTTAATAAACTTCGACCCGAACACTTTCGGAGGTATCATCTTCTGCAAACTGATCTACCTGTGTTTACGGCTTCTTTGTTCCCTTGCATACGATTCATTGGCTATAACCATACGATTTCCTCATTGGACTCCCTTGAACGTGGACATGCGCACTAAACCTGTATGATTAAACATGAAATCATAGCTGTACGGTTTATTGACATTTCGAAGCCCTCTAACTGACTGCATAAAATGACATGATCATTTAATTTCATTGGAACAGTGCACTAGCCAAGCTTAATCATGAAGCCTTGAACTTTTCCCATCAGGTTAATGATAGTTATTATATGGCCCGCTCCAGTCAATGCGACATGGAACAATTTGCATCACACGACATTTGGGTCTTTTTTTGTCAGCTTGTAGGGGATGCGTTTCATTGATTATTACTCCTCTAACGGGTGCAGATTGCAGTGCTGAATGTTTTTGGGTCGGCCGTTCGACTAGCCTCCCTGAAACGCTCGTACAGGTCTCCGATCCAATTGTGAGGGTTATCGAGAAGAAATCGATGTTAAGAATGTAAGTTTCCCCATCCGTATTTCTCTGTTTTTATTTGTACTCCCAGTACTGTCATTCAAAATAAATGCACCAGTGTCAGGTTCGTCATGTATCCTCCCCGAGGATTTTGACTGGTAATTTAGTCCATAAGAGGCCACTTGTCGGATGCATAGTACATTTTAGTGCTTACTTGACTCACGAAGGCCAGGAAAATTTTGCACGCCTTTGGATGGATAGATTGTCGGAATGAAGCATGTCAACTGATGATGACACTACATTGGGATACACGTCTCCATGTAAGGGAACCATATCCGGCAGCGCTAATGCAGAATCTCCAAAATACAGACGATATTTTTAGTAGAAATGGGTTTTTATCTCTTCGCAAGACCAAAAAATCGGATCTTTTATGTTTCCCGTAGCCAACTTATTAGTTCACAATGTTGTGTCGTGTCCATGTCAAGTACGTTTAAATGTTCCGTTACAATGTTCTTGCTTCAGATCAAAAGGTGAATAATCAAACGAACTTGCGGTCGTTGGAATGGCAATACTCTTCTGACCAGAAACAACGCATAAATTACTTGTACTGATTTTGGTAAAATTGACTCTGTTACAATAAGGTAAGCCATGGATAGACTCTGTGCTTAGCAGGAGTACCCCTAATATACAACACGATACGTGTTCCGGCACTGTATAACAGGTGTTAACGGAAATCAATGGGCCGAAAGACACGAATTTTTGGAAGGAAAACGTGAGAATGTCCAAAAATCAGATCACTTAGTTGGCAGAGAGGGGACATTGCATGAAGAGTTGAACGCATGGCTGTGCATCCCTACTTTCACCAAGGGTATGTCCCACTAGCATTTATCTCCTGAATTGATATCATTCATATGACAGAAGAGAGGAGACTTGCCGTGCGCCATGTGCTTTATGACCCTGTTTTGTCATTGGCCACCATCGTGTAGCTTACTAAGCTCACAAAGCCCTAAAAATGTATTTGGTTTCCAGGTTCCCAGATTTCCAGTTTATCGGCTCCGCCGCATGCAGCGCTGAACGTCACCAATACGAAGAGATAGTGCTCTGCTGAAGACAGTGGACTTCAAAGTATTTTGATCCAAACACCACCATAGGCTACTATTATTGATTTTTTGGTGCTATGCGCATCCGCCGGAAATAAAACAATAGGAAGGGAGGCAAGATGATCCTCTGGTAAGTAATACATGATGTGGGCTGTTATTCAATGGTGTAAAAGCAGAAGCGGACGCCTGCTCCCTACAAAAGTTAGCTACGAGCGCAAGGAAAGAAAACTTATCTCCTTATTCATGTTATTCTGTTTGAAGATCATATAGGATACTCATCTGTGAACAATAAATTCCAACTGATTATCCAAGCCCACGTGGATATCATTGCTTTCCGTTTATTGAATGAATTTCTAGGCTAATCTATGTAAATTTTGCATCTGTGAGAAGTCAATTCTGCGCCGAGAAAAGTTTGAATATACGGCTATTAGAATAAAAATCTGCGATAGACTCATACTCTACTTATATCAACTTGGTCCCTCAACAGACGCCAGGTTCATATAGAATAGCGAAAAAATTACATTTATGGTTATTAGGTGGAATAATCCTTGGATGTCGGATGTTGCTTTATTTAACCTGAAGGAATTTCGTGCTATGTCCCTAGTCATTTCGATAGGTATGGGTGCTGCGGTTAATAACATAGAATTGACCGTATACTTGATTTTGCGACCAATGGTCTAAATAATAAGTCCGAACACATGAGTTCTTCCGTGTATAGTCAACCCTAGCACATAGAGGGACATCTTATTGAGGAAACAAAAAAATTCATGCGTCCTTTTTAAATGCCGTTATTCTGCTGTCTCCGATTGGCGTTTGGGGCAAAAAGGTACACTTTCCAGGTAGTTCAAAACCAACTCTGAGCTATACAAGATCTTACTTATGTCAATTGATTAATATTGGAATTGGAAGCGTGATTTTTCTAATTGAGCTATGCTGTGTGCTCCACGAAACTTTCATCGTTCAACGAAGAAGATTGATATGACCACGCCCTGTAAGAAATAATAATAATAGATTCGCGGATGTTTCTCCCCTAAATAATGATACTGATATCCGTTTTGGACATTTACAACGATTATACATAACAACTCCATAGAGGATATTTTTACAAGCAGGATTACGCGGTCCGGCCATACCGAACATTGCTAAAGCACGTCACATTATCTTCATTTGGTCGCCAAGTGAAGGGAAACACGGTGCCAACGCCGAACCCATTTCTTATCCTTTGGTCGTCATGCAAAGTGGCAACCATCGTATCACTAAATCCTGTCAAAATCGACGAGCACGTCGTGCAGAAAGATTGCGGGAGCTATTACATCTTTCTCCATCGGACTCGCTTTTGCTCGATGCTTGCGCACGGAAGAAGGTTGCTGACGGTACAGCAACGTGATGGACTAAACTTATGTTAACACTATTCGTTTTACTTAGTCAAAGCAATTTTATCTGGGTTGCCGTGTTTGAATCCCGATACAATCCGAGACAAGTATCTTCGTACTCCGTTACATATTGCCTGTGGTCGACGAGACGATCTGCGAGAGGCAACGTCCATTGCACGACTCTTGATTCATTCAGGTTCTGACGTGAATAACGGTGTCGGTGATGTTGATGGACTTCAACCAATGCACATGGGTAAGATGAACCCCTTGATTTGCAAAGGATCCTTGTGACGCTGATGGCCTTGGTTAGCTGTCCTTGCGAACAATTTTCAGTGTGTTCTGATGTTATTGGAAGAAGGTGGGTGTTTTCATAGTTGACATGGGTCCACCTTTATGTATACCTTGACGGTTAGGCATATGCAGGCGCTAGTATCCCGGCTTCGGACCCCTTTCGGTTGACCCCACTTTTACTTGCTAAACTTAAGCTCGACAATTTACGCACATCCTCAACTACCACGTCCGAACATGAATACCAAGATTTAAAATCGGTATGCTAGTTTTATTATTTATGATAGCTTCGGCTGATATCTCGTAGATCACCAAGGTCCTGGTAACACACCTTGCCAACAAACATATTACAACCTACGGCTCTCCTACTGCAACTAGCTATTATGGATTGTCTGACTTCCTGTTTGCAAAAGATCAGAATACGCAGCTGGATAATGCCATTGCTAACATTACAGATCGACTATCTGAAGTGCACATGGACGAATCAGGCAAAAAGGTGTTCCTTAATGAATCAATGTCAAGTCTGATAGAGAAGGTGCGAGGTCTAGGGATTGATGAAGAATGTAAGATAGAAGAGAGCGAATAAAACATGTGCGTGTAGGAGAGATGAAAGCGAGCACACACAGTGCGCACTGTTTATTGGATCGTTTTTACCCCATTCCGAATAAATTTCACTTCTACAAAGGGCCCAAGCTGGCATTTGTATGAGTAGCAGGAAATGATATTCCCGTTTATATCAGGCTGATCCTCCAGTAGAGGCAGAATTTATCGAGCAAGGTAGAAGGAGACGCCGGTTAGTAAAAGTATATTACCCCCCAAGTATAATCTTACCATGCAGCAGGGGAGTACCCCGCATCCATGATAGGGTGTGTCACGACGGGAGACTTTGGCAATGATGACCAGTGCCGACTTCCACACTCCGCAGAAGCCGTGAAACCAAGGTTGATCAATTCCTGCGAGACGTACACAGATAAGCACATAAACAGGCATAATTTTTTCCTACTAAGCTGGAGGTAATTTGGAGGCTCCACGGATTGACAGGACGATTTTGGACGGTGATCACATAGCCCAAACGAAAGAATGGAAATTTGCACTCTCGCTTTAATAGGTCGGAACTCTGGGACACAGACTATACCTCGCATTGTCATCAATATAGGACACTCGCTATGGAAATGAACATTCATCTTGAAGCAAAAAGTAGTATCTACCAATATGCTTTCAACCAACGCATAAAAAAATGCAGCCTGCGGAAATCGAAAGTTTTAGAAAATGATAATAAAGACCGCCGCCCTCCAAGAACACCGCTTCTCTTCCCTCTTTAACATTATGACTAAACATCATGCCTCAAAAGGCAAAGCAAAGAAATCAAATAAAAAAGATACGGATAGCATTTTTTCAGGTATATAATGGATCAGCACCCGGATACCGATCTCAACTTGACCTGTCTAGCGGTACGAAAATCATCGGCTGCGCGTCCGAAACCGGCAAATGCTGATACCGGATCCAAACCATCCCATGCCAAGGGAAAATCGAAAAAAGGAAAGGTAAGAGGGAGTATGCTCAAACGCCATCGGCTAATGCTTAATTCAAGACAAAGCAAAAGGAAACGGAACCACAGGTAAGCTCATCTACCACTGGGACGACATGACATGCTAATGCCATGCAGAAGAAGCCGCAAAAATCTTCCTTGTTACGTCGTCTCTTCACCTTGCTTGTGATCGTATATATTTCATACTTCAGTCTCCACGCTTGCCAACGCGTACCCCGGTGTGACAAAGCATTAAGTCCGTTGACGGAGTTCTACGAAGCTCACGGTAAGCCTGCTGTCACGTTGATGCACGCCCAATACGAGCGCCACCTCCAGCCACATATCGAGCACACATGGGCCAATACGTTGAAACCTCACCTGCTGATAACCCAGCAAGTGTTGGCACCGCATGTTGTCAGACTGCAAAATGCGACACAGCCTGTCGTAGCGGAGATCCGAGAGGCAGTTATCACCAACTGGCGTTCGGGGTGTGAACGATTGCAGCTGGGATGTATTTCCACTTTGCCACGGCGTATTTGGTCTCACGCCACATCTGTTTGGGAAGACTATGTGCAGGATCATCTGCAGAATTTTCGAAAAGTAACTGCTTGACGATTGAAAATTAATGTCACTGGTGTCGCTTACTTAGAATGGGTCGTACTTTTTGAATGAACATCGCCTGTCTTTTTGAAATCATGTCGCAGGCTTGTAGTGAAATTGCAAGGGACCATTGATACTTTATGGTATGATGGTATATGTTCCTTTACTTTCCTTTCTTACAAATTCTATGGTGTCGCACGATTTAATATCACAGTTCTTTTTTATGAAGATGGAGTTGGGAATATCGTCTACTGGGAATGGCAGGTCTGAATCCGTGGACTACGTTGCTCGATCAAAAATTTCGCAATGCAATTATTGGATTTTGAACAAGCATTTGCGTCAGTTAGATATCCTCAGACGTTCATGTGTAATAATTTCGCGTTGGGAAGCGAGGCCTTTTGCGAAGGGGAGTAGTTTATTTTGCGTCAATCCAAGGAATAGTTCGCACCTTGATGAACCCTATTTTTGCATTAAAGTGCTTCAGTGATGGTTTTTCGATATCCCGTCGGAAAGCAGTAAAAATGTCTCACAATAAGGACAGGTTCCACCCGAACTGTCTTGGCTGTGTTGGCGCCCTTTGCCCTTCACTCAAGTAAGTAAATGTTGTCGTACACTCAGGATCGCTCATCTTTTGGAATAGATCGCCAGACGTTGTATCGCTTCAAGTCCTCTGCACGACGTTCCAAACGTGGCCACTCCATTGGAAGCCATCATCTAATCAAACCGCCCCCACCGAATCAGGTGCGGTGGCAGGATGCCATTAATGTATGGCAATACCCTTCGGGGGTAAGTGAAATGACATCCAAATATTATTCCATTTAATAACCAGGAATTACTTTTTTATGCTGCTTGAATAAATTCTGTGTCTATAGGAGGGTCCAAGTTCACGTAAGTTATTTGATACTCTGACGAAAAGTTGATGAAGTGATAACGCAAGTCCAATCTTTTCCTTAGCGCAAATTGGACCCTTGATGGACGCAAAATTTATTTAAAGTAGTGTAAAAAGTAATTCAATAAACAGTATATGTTCAAAGAGAACAAAAAAAAATGAAGATCCGTATGAGAGAAGTGATTTTTAAGCATGTGAATAGTCGATACACTGCTCAGGATGAAGCGAGGTCTTTCAAGGGGAAGATCGAAAAATATAGGAATGCACCGTTGCAGCGGAATAGCTGGATATTCATATTGTGCAATGTAGAGATGGCTGAAGCAGCACGAACAGTGTCCTGATACCATCTTTGATAGCTGTAACAAGTAAACATCGTAGGCATATTTATGAATGAGAAACGTACAAAGGCTTCTCATCTAATACAGGTTTTCAAACACTTTTGTAAGTTACGTGAATTTTGTCTTGTGAATGCTTTATAACGGAACACCAATCTATTATGACAAATCCTATGGTCTTCAACTCCCGGGTTTTGTCGGGGTTCTTCATCATGAACGATCGCAGCATGATTTTCAGAGACTTTTGCAACTTTGACACCCGTCTTCGTTCATCTCCTTGGTGCCAAACTCCCCTTCATCATATCTTCTAACTTTAGCGCAACCAAACTCGTCCGTAACGTCGGTTATCTACTAAGTCGAAACGGTGAAGTTCGTGAGACTCGGTGTACTGTTTTTCTTGTGAAATAAGAACGAGGAACTATTTTACCAGAAATCCCTCTAGATAACTGAATTCAGCGGAGTGATGTGTGGTACACCTATTAGGAACTGTTGTGTAGCTTAAGTTGTTTAGACACAACATTGTCGATAAACGTGTTGAAGATCAAGTCGATTCTGCGACCAATGATCTTTTGGGCTATTAGTGATTCTCCTGAGATCGTTTGCTTTCCATTCCGTTGCGCTGATGAAGCCTTGCTTGATTCTCGCCACTGAGAATAGAAGTGGGTTATATATAAGTTTCTGATTCCACGTAGCACTCACCTTCGAACATGGATCTCCGTATCATCAAAACATGTATCAATGAAGGCATATGTCCGTCGGACTAGATCTGCTTCTGCCAGTGGGAAATAGTTGAATTATACAGCCGTAAAATCGATGAGATCGTCTCCTGTGCCCAGCTCAAGTTGAATTGGCTACGGTAATCGAAAACCTGACTTCGAGCATGATCTATCAGCTCATCTATATCCGACTATCACAGTAAATCGTGATTTAATGATCTACTTTTCTCATTCTTGTACCAACCTTGCCGACATATGATCCCAGACATCTCTATAACGCCATCCATTTAGGTGACTCCACACATCTGCATGTGCATAAGGCTCCTAACGGGACGAGACGAGAGGGAACGGAACAAACCTTTGTCTCGAACTAGGTCGGGACACATAGTTCAGGACACTTGTTTGTCCCGAGTTCGAGCGAGATGGGACAGTTAAGATGGTCGGGATGTACGTGTATAGAATGCTAACTGTAGCATTAGAGAAAAGGCATTTGATTCGGCATTACTAAATTCGATTACAAGTTTATTTAAGATTGCAAGTATAATAGAGACGTTGTTCATTACTGGTGACTATGAGATGTCGACAGTACGTGCTCAGTACTAAGATATCAAACAGAGAAAGAAGAATTTAGCATTCGATGTCACCTCCACAGCGTAAAGGTTTCGCTGATTTTTTTTGTCTTCTGGCCCTTTTTCACTTTTTCTACCTTATCACACATTACACGTTACACGTACGATGAAGATCAAACGAAGTGTGCTTAGCTGCTACTTAGATGTGATCCTCCATTATATAAGTATCTTTATTTCCCATCTTTCTCCCAGCAAATAACAGCGGTAGAAGGCACAAAAAGAAATGCATTTGTTGTCTAATGTAGTAGTATGAATATCTTCATTTTAGATGAGATGAATGATTGTTTCTTTTAATGTGTCAATGATAAAAGTGCTAAAAATGAGCCTGGAGCATGACTTTTTCGAATAAATTGATCACTGCTCATGCAGATGTTTGGTTTTTCTCTAACAAACGCAAGCAAACTTGCCCATGTAATAACAAAGCACCATGGCGATGAATACGACAGCCAGCTGCTGGCCGTTGAAAGTCAGTTCGTCGGAGATGATAATGATGTTGTTCTATGTACGAGATTAGATGCGCGCGTGTGAGTAGGCATGTCTTTTACCTGTTGCTGGGGTACTAAAATATAACCTTTTGGAACCTGTGGGGCTTCTGTGACAGAAGGCTCGAGGAATGAACCAGGTACAGAGCTTTGCTGTGGAGATTGTGATGCGCCTTGGCCTATCAAGGGTTGATTAATGAGACAAGGATATGTCCCTTTTGTTTTGCAAACCTTCTGTTCCGTCTTCCTTTTCCGTTGTAAAGAGTACAGAGCCGTTGCATATAATCTTCCCATCTGCCTCTTCGCGTCGTATCAGTTCGACATTGACGTGTTTTCCTTCAATCTCTTGGTGAACGGTGAAGATTTTGATGCTGTTGGTTTCGATCATCAATTGAACGCGAGTGTCGCGCGCAGGTGAGACGCAAACATCAAAGCCTTGTGCATACATGGATTTATGGTATCGAATATCTGTGCACCAGGCTGCAGACGCGTTTCCAGATTTACGTGCCCGGTAAGAGCTGGATGGTTCGTGCTTGGCAATATAAGTGATTCGATAGGCAGCATCCGCATGTTCGAAACTCTCGCGAACAACTTTACCTGCCACACGGCGGATATAAGGTGGATATCCGAACTGCTCTATGTAATCACGTAATCCAGAGACGCATAGAGATGCTTCATAGGTGGAAATACACGTGATGTGGACACTTTGTGGCCTACCACGTTCATCAAAGGTAGGTACAAACGCCCAGCCACATAAGTCGAGTGTCTGTCGATTATCTGTTGTTGGAGGCACTTGTGAATCCACCACACTTGTGCTAGCTGTATAAATCGTTCCTGTCGCTGGGTTGGTTTCGATACTGGTAATAGCGCAGATGTCGCTATCTTGGAGAACCCAATGAACAAGATAATCCTTTTGACTAAATCGTTCAACCACCTGACCCTCTTTAAAGTGCTCATCCCCTATGCAATGACGTTGAGTATCCAAAAAAAAAAGAAGAAACTAACATATTTTTCGTGCCCCAAAGCAATGGACAACAGAGCAAAGCTGCTCTGCGCTAAGTCCGCCTTCGACTACATAGTCGTAGCGTCTATATTCATTGCAACTGTACATCTTTATGTTATCGTTATCGTTTTGCAATGTCCATTCTTCCAGTGAGGTAGAGAGATGTTTCAGCTGATTGATGCATTTTGCCTTTTTCGCTGGATGGCGATGGGATGGATACAAATGTCTTGTCGAAAAGGATTGCTTTATAGGAGGTAGAGCATGCGTAGGGGGCTTTTCTACTTGGCTTCCTGGATCAAATGCTGAATCCACAAGCGATTCTGGCGGGAACGCTTTGCTGTTGGCAAACGTGATATGTCTCTTCGGCATTGCTGCTTGTCCTCCAGCTAAAAGGATGGAACCTTGTGAGGATGTCGGTGATACACTACGGTTCGAGGATGATCTTGCGCGAGGAGAGAGTGGGTTCCTGCTACTACAGAGGATAGAAAGCATAAGCACCACGCATGGCAGTAAAAATCAATATCTAACCTATTCGTTGGTGTGGGGTCCAGGTAGGCACTCCTCATGATCGACGGCCGTTTACTGTTGGACATACTTCGAAGAGAGCCATTCGAGGGCTTTTGCTGGAGGCGCATGCGCTCTGCTTTTTTCTGAAGATAACTGTTCACCTGGGCGATGACGAGCGGCCGACGCGCTAGGGATTTCCTTGCAAATCCAGGAACCCAACCCTTCATGTTTTCCTGTATCACATAGGTCACGCGAGTTGCAGGCGTATTTCCGCCACGTAATGGCTCAAAAATCCAACCTTGTAACTACAATAAGCATGTTAAAATAGATGTCTAACACAATCGATGCGGTTTATGTTGCCTTGATCTGTGCTCGCACACGACCCTGTATGCGAGGTATGCGTGGTGTCTCCACACTCGTGCAAGCAAAAATAATTGCTCCTGATGGAGTGCATTCGATTTTTTCAACTAACGCCAAATCACGGGGCCTAGAAATAAAAAAAAAAGTCGGGCTCGATAAACACGAACCTAGTTTTATAATGCATACTTGGAAGTGGCGGAGGGCTTGGTTACTTCGTACGTCAGCGATGTCGTATCGTTCAGATTTTCCACCAGATTGCCATCCTCATATCTTTGGACATGGATTACGTTATCTGTGGATTGCAGAACAAATCAACTTACTGTTCGTCCCACAGGCGACGCATGCCAACAATGTAAAACACGGATTGGGGCGAGAACCCCTGAATAATGGCTTCTCCTTTGAAAATCGGTGTTTTATCAGTCTTGTTGGCACTCGTCTTCATGTGAACGAGAACACCGCTTTTGTGTTTAAGTGCCTTTTTCCATCCATCCTCAGCAACCACTTGTTTCATGGTCATAAGTGCATTTTCCGCTTGGTGGATGTGATAAGCAGCTGAGCTGAGCAAGGGGTCGACGAAACCGGAGGAGATCGAGGCAAGCGATGGAAGTGTTTTTGGTGTGGAGTCATCTTCGTCATCACTGAAAATAGCGTTGAATTTGCTGAATGGCGATGGCATGGGATGGTTGTATGATTCGTCGTGTGTGCGTGGGGATTTCGGTCTCATCTAAAAAGTAAACGAAGGATAGTCGTGTCTGTGCAGCTTTATAGAGACCATCAATGCATCGTTGACTCCGTGTGGAAAGAGTGTCGGGGATTGGATGGATATGCGCGTGTGTTATATATGTGTATGTAAACGAACAAATAGATTGCACACTCCAAAGAAAAGAAAACAGCTGGACAAGTTGTTGCTGTGGTGGCGGGAAAGGGGAAAGTTCCCGGACATAGAAAAAGGAATACAGCCACGTTGCTGCTTGTGTGACATAGAACGGACTTGTCGATCATATTGAAGACGAGTTCTGCATAAATTGAAACGATCGGCTTACTCACTATTCGATCCATTGGCTAGTTGCGCGTATTTCTTGCTACAATTACGTAAATAATGAGCGCTAATCGTTGCCACGAGATGCCAATCGTTATTCTCCTTAGTCACAACACCTGCGCAAACAAGCGAGAAAGAAAAGTAAAGGCGGTTACTCTTCATTCGAACGACGTTATTGTCACAATCAGTTAATCGGACATCGATCTTCTTTTTCTCTCTCTCTCTCTATTGATTACGCACTGACCCCCTTTCTTCTCCTTTTCCCCCGCGCCAAGCCTCAGCAACAAAGACCATTCTCGTCACAGTAGGGTAACGTAACACAGAGAGTGGCCTATCGGTTCATGTCTATTCTTGAAATAGAGTTTGTCTTGTTTCTCTGCGACTTTATAAAAGGAAACGTATCAAGGGTAAGCGGGAACATCACACATTCTGTCCCGAAAAGAGCATGCTTTACTTCAGCTCTTGAAGTAACCAGTCCATCTCATTGTTGTGCACTATGGCGATATCTTGTGCAACTCAATGCGAACTTCTTACCAGATAAGCCGATCATCAAACTGTTTTTATTTCTTTTCCAGTACAGCTGTATATCAAATGGTTGCGCATTGGAGATTCCTCTGGATCCAGTGGAACCGTTGATTCGCATTCGGGAATACGTATCTTAGGTGGCTCGTTGGCGAATATATAAATCCGCTGTATTTTACTGCAGAAGAATAAAAGAATGT
Source organism: Saksenaea vasiformis B4078 (assembly GCA_000697055.1). NCBI lineage: Eukaryota > Fungi > Mucoromycota > Mucoromycetes > Mucorales > Saksenaeaceae > Saksenaea > Saksenaea vasiformis. The sequence continues at coordinate 73,434 of JNDT01001541.1, forward strand.
ATGAAGTAGCTACGCAATTTCTTGGCCTTGGAGCATATCGGTAATGTTTCAAAATGCATATTTTAACTTGCTACTGGGTGGACTTGTAAGCGGAACATGTGAGTTGCTTTTGTGCAACTGGCAGACAGTTAAGCGTTTATTATTAGTAACCTCAGCAACTGTCAGTAGAATGACTCCGTTCGGTAGGACCATATGTCTGGTGCTAATTTTTTCAACGATATAACATCTAGATTCTGTTTGATTAAGCCAGTTACATATTGTCGTCTCTGTAGCCGGATTGTTTGTTGCAAGCAGTACGTCTATTGAAACAAAATGGTTTCTCTGCTGTGGAGGGACTTAACTGTGAGGATGGAATAGACCTGGGGAGACCCAACTTGGTAGTTCCAAGAAACAACAGAATAAAGGATGCCAAATTCATTACATGAATACAGTGCTATTTATCATACCAAGATACGTGCTCGAGACTGCACAAAGTTCAAGAAGATCCAACGGCTGACTTCGCCGGCCCCATACACCAGTTTTCATCATTGTAACACCTTTGGCATTCACACGAAAAGCATACAGCAGGTTGAAGATATAATATTCACAAGGCTTATCTTTATGTGCTACCTGTTTTTTTTTTGATCTACCACGAATATTAAACAGGCTCGAAGAAAAAGTAGAAGTTCGGGATCTATCACCAACTCAAACTGATGACCCGCCAATGTTCCTTGTTGAAAGTAGCGCAGATCTATACCAGGTGAGTAAGTGGTAATAATTCAATTACCCCTCTCCTTATGGGTTTCAATACCTCAACAGGTCGGTCAACTCCAGAGGAAATATAACGTCATGCAATTTTACAGGTGCAGATTGTTTTGTAATTCTCTCCATGACAAGAACATGAGCACTGGGCATTTGGATCTTCCACAAATGTACAGCGTTGCCTATGTGTGTACTACATTGAAAAAGTGATCATGGATAAAATCGCGAGTACCTCGGGCATGTACAAAGAACAGTTACAAAGTCTTGATATTACCCAATGATCCTCAATAATACGCGTACAGTGTTTCGAAACGCTGTGACTAATCCGAAAGCACTTTATAGTACGATTAGGGCTCCCAATGGGTGGGACTTGGTGGACTGAGCCTTAGTTAGCGGATCAAGATTCAGCTTGTGTCATCAGAGATATGGACTGATTCTCATGCCACTATTGACGTGCAAAATCACGACGGATAATGCAAACTTAAAAAAAATCTTGATTAAGTTTGCGAAGTGACACACCAGTAGACACAAATCTGAGTCACCTAATATCCGTCTAACAGAAAAGAGGATAACGATTGAAAAATCAAGGTCTTATCAAAGTCTGTTTATTCAGCCAAGTCTCATGACTGTAATTCTTCCATAGACGGAAGATGTATTGATCAGGTGGTTGACTGGACACTGAATTAAGCAGGTCACACTGGGCCTTGACGAAGGGTCTTTAAGTGGGCAGATACTTCACACGCTGGTTCAACTTTTCGGCCCAAAGCCGATCTACCTCACTCATTCGACTAACATCATAGGGTGTGGAAGGATAAGCTTTATTAGCCTGTCCTGCCAGTGTACTTTTGTCAATCGTTGGACCTTGCATGAAAGGCACTAACCTTTTGCACGGCCGATTGGAGGTTATCACTCTGTTACGATAAGCGTTGAAGCTAGCTGTGAGTTTACGGAAACCGAAAAGCACTACGGTTTCCCGACAAGCTACTATTAAATCGACCGAGATATAGCTGCTAATTACATTTTACATAGAAAGCCAGAAGAACTTGGCTTAATTACATGAGCATGTAACGGTTAGAACACAAGCAAGGTCTCTGATCATACAAAATAGTGTCTTTAGTTCTCTGAGATACCATAGTTCTAAGTTAGGCGACAGCAGGCGTTATAAAGTTGCAGATAATACTTTGATATAACCTCTTCGTTTCTTTCCTTTTGTTCCACCTAGCGGTACCCCTATTCATGTTCTTTTATATATTTTAGTTCTTGTAGCATAAAAATCCATCCATCATTCTTTCGCTGCCTTTCATTGGTGTATGGCAGATAAACACAAACGCCCTTTTCCAATAATGGATATCTCCGTACGACGTAAGGTTATTGCACGAGTTTGTACTATAAACATTTTTCAGTTCCCTCTCGCCTCATCGTGACAATTCGGCCCAGGCTCTTTGCTGAACTTTAGCAAGCATTTAATTCCTAAGTTGCAGGCACGAAAATCATGTCGTAGAGCTGGTTTTTTTTAGAAGATGTCGTAGGTTAAAGTTGGTGATCTTTTTGTCCAAAAAAGGCACTTTTTTCCTCGGGTCTTGAAGCGAATAGTTCATCTCATTGCTGTGAACTGTGACCATGTATCTTTGTCCCACGCAATGTAAAGCGTAAGTGCATGTTAAGATAAGGCACGCTAAAAAAAAGTTTATCAATGCGAAGCATCACACAGTAAGTTTTTGTCCGACAAATCCAACCTTTTCTTTTAGGCGCAATCGTACGTTAAACCATCGTGTACCAGGGACCAGCCTAGATCCGACGTAACCACTGGCACAATGGTTCACATTCGGGAACACCCTTTTTTTGGAGAATGTTGACGAGTATTCAGGATCCGATAATAACTCTCTTCGCAATTCACTGGTTTATGAAAACATAGTAACGAGCTGAGGCAGAAAATTCAGAATTTACTGCTAAATAACTGATGGGATAAGGATCTGTAAGCCGCTCTTGTACATTGTAGTGGAAAAGTACTGCACTGTATAGCTAACGCCTTGAAACTCTCCACGCTTTGAACAACAACAAACATACAGTATAAACCTTGCCAGCAGCACTATTTAGCTAGCTTGAGAAGCCGAAACGTAGAAATGATCCGATGGTATCAGGATTACGCTTATTTTTAACGGAATCCGTTCTTCATCATCACATCCTTTACGTAGATCGTTTGCTACTGCTGGTACTTATTGAAACAACGACAGATTGTTTACTTCAGAGGCGGCTAACTGTAGGAACCAGTGGGACCTAGCAGTAGTTAGCATCCACGGTGCGGCGTGAATTTCCTGATCCACATAAAAAAGGCACGGAATTACAATGTTCTACGTCCAAAATTCTCCCAACTCATCTTGTGGAGCCACTTTGCAATTACATATTTTCGTAACTTGTGCCAGATTCTGATAGCATCTACCAAAATTGCTATAATCAATTCTATTTGATTTCTCGCGTAATGAGAGAAGACTTGTAAACGGTCATCATACATCGCTTTTCAAGAATCGTGTACTTTGAGTCTGGGCAGTAAAGGCAGGAGAATTTACAAAATTGACTTGTGGAAACACCGGGAAAAGAATAGTCTATTGAAGGTCAAGAACATTATGGACTTTACGCCAACTGTTGTAGTTTCTTTGATAGATACTCGGGAGATACAAGTAACGGTTGCCAGTCTCGTGGAGTGACCAATTGACTTGTCGATGGGTTCATCTGTCTATTAACTCATCCTGACACTTTTGCGCCTCCGGTCCACACGGACATAGAGCGCGTTCATACAAGAATAATCAGCTGAGTACGTGACTATAGCCAATTTTCCAGTCTCAAGCCATCACACTAAGTTAGCAATCTGATCAGCGATACAAGCAACGCCCCCAGTACCCTGGTACTTTCGTTTTACATTGCGCAATATACGCACTCTATGATCATCACATTCTTTGTGTCTCCACTCACGTTGTCTTATGCAGCCGACATCAAACTGACGCTGTATAAACGCTGGGAGCGGAATATGTGTGATACAAAATTTGCGTGGCGTAGTTAGTGATTCCAAGTTGAAACGCGATGTACCCGGTAATTAGGTGAAAAAAGAGAATTTTGCTGTTGTGAATGTGTCAGCGGGTGGAACCAAACTGAGTCTATTAGCTTTATTACAGCAGGGACCTGTTACACCTTGGCAGGTTACTCAAAGAACACAAGCCAAGAAGGGAAAAATAACAACTTCTGTTCTATTGAAGAGGGTAACTGGTGTCGATCATGGTAAGACAATGGTAACGGCAGTAGACATGGTATCAAGGCATGATAGAAGTCTGTGAGGCTTTACAAAATGCCAATGATATTTGCATTTACGAATTCCGATATTCATTCATCGTACAGTGTACCGGTAGCGCAATCGAGAAGGATGGCTATTGACTATCGTTTCTGCCGCCGTTTTCTTCGTTTTTGAATCTGATCAAAGAGCACGGATTTTTGACACGGCGCATCCAAGAAGAAATCCCAGCCGTTAACATCAGAGGCCAACAGCGTCTTAGATGCCACAAAGGAGACTCTCTCTCTCATCTTATCAATAAGTCTTGCTCCTGTCTTTTCTGATGTACCTTTTTCTTTCTTCTTTTTTTTTTGTTTTCTGGTTTTCTCTTTGAATGGCATGGTATGTCCATCTGTTTCATATAGTCAGTGCACAGCCCATGTTTACTGATTTTTCTTCTGCGGATCTTGAACTTTCATCAGTGCCCCCAAAGTGACATTCTCGAATGCGGATCACTGTAAAGCAAGGCTGCCATCACGCGCTGTAACCAAGAGATGTGAGTGGGCCGCTGTCAACCAGTTTACCAATTAGTTCACTCCGCCCTAATCGGGTGGTTACACTGGTGTTATACTTCAAGACGTGGTTTCGGTGAAAAATGATAACATCGCTTGCCACACACAGGAAAAAACAGGTTCATTCCACGATCTACGGCTTACTAAAAAGCGGAAAACCACAGTCATTTGAGATTACTTTCCGTGGTCAACTGAAGAGAAAAGGTTCCACATTTTCTGGATTTAAACCGCCGCTCACGTGGTGTCACGCCTCCATCTGCCATCGTGTATAAATGGACGTCTATCTATAGGAGATGTCCACCTATCTATCACTCTTTTCCTCGCTTCTGTACTTTTCCTGCAAACAATGCCTTTTCTTTTTTCAAACAAGCCATCTACAATTGAAAAGTCTCCTCTGACTAAAGCTCTTTTTACTCAAATCCATGTGCGCCATGATATTCATGGCTGTTTCCAGTGTGATGTTCTGGCAAACTGTTATCTGTCGGCGCTTACTAGCGTGAATCATGCCGAGGTGGTTGCCTGTACAAACGATTTACTTGAATTGGTGTGGCGAATGACCCATCTGGTCTTGGAGCATCGTGAAACGCGGTGCTATCGACCATTGCCGTGGTTCGATCGCTTAACACACGACTTGTGGGATTTTGCCAAGCGTCTGAAGGAGGAGAATGATTGCGAAGTGGACACAAAACAAGAAAACTATCGTAGGGCGGTCCAGATCACGATTTACAGTTGCCGTGCACTGATTCACCAACAGAACGGCGACCTGAAAAAGGCAATATCTTATTATCGCAAGTGTGTGGCCGTGCGCTCTTGCGGGTTTGAATCCCAGAATCTGTTGCAACAATCGGCTTTGGTAACACTGGATCGTTTAATCACCGATCTCCCTACACCACCTACTTCTAGTGCTTCCTCCGTATCAAGTCAGTCCAGCTCCGTCTGCTGTGCCAACTGCGGCGTAGAACGACGCTCTATGCCGGTTTGTGCTCGTTGTCGGTTCCAAACATACTGTAGTAACAAATGTCTCAAGGCTCATAAGGCTATTCACGAGCCTATGTGTGGTCAGTAGGATCGTACCTGCCGTTTTCTCTATTTTCCATTTTTCTTTTATTGTACATATACCCCTTCCCCTCTCTTGTTTCTTATCATTTTATTATTCATGCAATAAACCTTATTCTTCTTCGCATCTCTCGATCTGTACCAGCGTAATACAAGAACACCAGGTCGGCTGAGACCCACGTCTTTCTCTTCATGCTCAAATTGATAAGCATCCTAGATCTTCCGACGGAATAAGAATAAGCTACTGCAGGATGCAGATAGCCGAGAATATTTTGCTGCATTCGATGTTTTTCCTTTTGTCCTGCATTTCGTTCTCATGTGACTCACAATCAAATAATGCATCTTTGTCGATAGATGTACACAGTTACAGTCGACCTGTTTATAGTCACATCAAATGATTTATTGTAAAAAGATATACAGTAGCAAAAACTTCTAATTCCGCGAGAACTAGAGCCCACCCATGTTGATGTACTTGATGTTCATGTAATCATCCATACCGAACATGGATCCTGTAAACTGGTTTTCAGAATCTTATTTCAGATGCATCATCAACTTACCTTCACGCCCCATACCGCTTTCTTTGACGCCTCCGAAAGGTGTATAGCAATTGGAAATAATTCCTGAATTGACGCCAACCATACCACTCTCCAGCTGCTCAGCAACACGCCAGATTCGACCAATGTCGCGAGAGTAGAAGTATCCAGCTAAACCAAAAGGAGTCTGGTTTGCCATCTTAATTACTTCATCCTCTGTCGAGAACTTAAAGAGACCTGCTACAGGTCCAAATGTCTCTTCCTCTGACATAATCATATCCTTTGTCATCCCCGTAAGAACCGTGGGTTCAAAGAAACAGCCGCCAAGATGATTGCCACCAATGACAATCTTAGCACCCTTGCTGGTGGCATTTTCGACATGCTTCTTGACCTTCTCGATTGCTTTGTTGTTGATGAGAGGGCCATGGGTGGTCTTGGCATCGAAACCATGACCGACTTGGAATTCAGCCACTTTGGCTGCAAATCGACGAGCAAACTCATCATAGACACCTTCTTGCACATAGATGCGGTTAGCACACACGCATGTCTGACCGGTGCCCCTATACTTGGATGCCAATGCACCTGCGAAGGTGTGAATAGATAACTTAAAATAGCACTTTTTACCTTCGACAGCGGCATCAATATCAGCATCATCAAACACAATGAAAGGTGCATTGCCACCTAGTTCCAGGGATACTTTTTTCACTGTGCCTGCTGATTGTGTCATAAGAAGCTTTCCAACAGCCGTCTTACAGGTAAAATATTGTGTGAGAGACCCCGGTCAACATGAGCCATACAAGATAATTACCGATCCAGTGAACGAAATCTTCTTAACAATAGGGTTCGTGCATAACTCTTTGCCAACATCAGAGACATGCTTTTCAGTAGTGACTACATTGATAACACCAGCCGGAATACCGACTCGTTTGGCAAGTTCACACAGGGCCAGGGCAGAATAAGGCGTTTCAGCTCCCGGCTTAATAACAACGGTACAACCTGCAGCCAATGCTGCCCCCACTTTACGTGTAATCATAGCATTTGGAAAGTCTACAAGTCAAACATGTCAGCTTTTTTCCATTTTTTATACATTGAGATAATTTACTCCAAGGGGTGATGATACCGACAACACCGACGGGTTGTTTGATAGTCAAAAATCGTTGACTGGGGATGTGTGATGGAATAATGGTGCCGTAGGTTCGCACAGCCTCCTCGGCAAACCATTCAAAGAAACTTGCACCGTACACGATTTCACCTCGTGCTTCATTGATGGTTTTACCATTTTCCCACGTCAAAATAGTCGCCAAGTCCTCCTTGTGTGTCAGCACGGCATCAAACCAGCGTTTAAGCAGATCGTGGCGCTCTTTGGCAGTGGTACGCGACCAGGTCTTAAAAGCGTTCGAAGCAGCGTCAATCGCATGTTTTGTTTCCTGAACTGTCATGTCTGGTACATCACCGATAGGTTTTCCAGACGCGGGGTCTTCCGAATGAGTTAGTATACGCGCCTCTGCCCTTTGGGTAACTTACCATAAACTGTAAACGTCTCTTGAGAACTTTGCCACTCATTGTTAATGAAGGCTTGATGCCGAAGCAGATCCGGATCAGACAACTAAATGAACCTTAGCAGTCGTCCAATTTGAGTAAGCGTACCTTGGGTACAGTGGACGATGTAACAAAAGATTTGCTCATGATGAGTGTTGGTTTACTATGAGAGTAAGACGAAGAAAAGCAATTTCTGATGTAGTTTGTTCTCACAATAGACCGAAACATGGAAACAAAAGAGTTAGAAGTTTTTGCGCGCTAAACATTGTGTGTATTCGCTCTTTTTCCTTATTTGATCGTGAGAAGCCGGCATTAAAACCTTGTTAGCAATTCATCCACCACTAAGAAATGGTCTAAACATGATAGTTCAAACGTCCAAACTCGTGTCCAGCTCCTTCTTTATTATAGTACAACGAGGCTGACGCATTGCCAATACACACTATCAACAAACTGCAAAACAGATAGTACGCCGATCTCGGTTTGACACTGCTATACCGTTTGATCATGTGTATCCCAAACCTTTCGTCAGTTTGACGTTACATACATGATACCAGGCCCAGCAAGTCATACATGCATTGACACGTCAAGACCAATTGTATTACAAATTGCAAGAATGACGATAATTCTGAGAAAACCTACACAGTACTGCCTTACAATTTGATCTATTCCAACGTGACACAGAACAGTCGATATGCTTAGCAGCAAAGTACATTATCTGTGTAAGGAAGAATAATTTGCAGCAGTTAGAAGAGAAATCCTCGGTCATTGTAAAGAAAGGAGGTAGTTTACCTTTTCTGGCGAACAAAAGGATCATTGTTTGTTCTAACGGTTTGTCATGTTCTTAACAAAAAAAAAAGTCGAGAAATACGTTCAGAAAATAGAGAAGTCGTGATCCCTTTATCTTGCTCGTATTTCCTCTTCGGTACCATCCGTTGTGTTACTCGATATCCAGGAAGAAAAGCAATGGAAGAAAGAAACGGGGCTGCTTCTGTAACAAGTGGCATGCATGGAAGGCAGTATAAATCCTCAGTCGTGCAATTTTGATACCTTTTTCACTACTCTTTCTTTTTTATTCTCTATTATTTAATATTTTACTATGAACGATGCTAATAAGCAAATGTCAAAATACTACCGTGAAGCAAACTACACCTTGATATACATGAGTATATGTTTCTCATGTACTTTATGGCAGATTATCACGGCAAGCAGGCTACTGTGGAAGAAAAGAAAACTTCTACACCTAGCAGTACTTTTCGAGACTTTGATTTCGTGTTTTTCTATCTTTTGCAGCTTACTCAACCCGATTACCGACGTCAGTTGTCAATTTGTATGATCCATTGTTATTAGGCATTTGATTTCTGATTGTATGTCCTAGCGCTATTGGGTTTCCATAATCACCGTCAACCTGGGAGGATGCTGTGTCCAGTCTATCCTGTTGTACAAGGCATTCATATGCTATCATAGAACGTTATGGCTCGCCCTTATAGGATCGGTAGTCAATCTTGGGTATATAGGTTTGACTTTTATTTTCGCAACCTTGGCACGAGTACCAACGTACAAAGACATCACAGGTGTTTGCATCGTAAGTCATAAGACGTGGCCCGTAGATAAATCCACTGACGCTATACACACAGCTTGATAATTGTAAATGAACATGCGCATGCTATCACGGATTTGCCCTTACGTCTTTCTTTAGTGGAATGGCCTGCTCTTGCCAAGTTGGCACTGGATATTATAAGCAACTTTGTTTTGTCATTAGCTTTCTTAATGGTGATCCACAAGCATTACCGCATGTTTGGTAATAGCGTACATAAATGGCTCTTGTCAAGCGGCTTGCTCTTCTCGTAAGAAACTATCCTATTAATGTACACGCTGATCTTTCTTTTTTTTTTTTTTTAGCATTGGCGTCATTGCTACCAACGTGGTGGTTGGCATCTTGATCTCTGTTAGAGCTGTGGGTGGTCTTTCTGCAGATCTCTATTCGTTTGAATGTAAGTAGATAAATGTAAATAGGAGACTCAACCAGTCAATGTTTGTAGGGGTCATCACTGGGTATCTGCTGATCAAGCAGTTCAAGGTGGATCACTCAGAGAATAAAGAAGGCAACGTGCATTCCCCTGAACTAAGTAGCAGTGCCAGTGTACTCCCGCGTCAATCACGTCATACAACAAGCTATGAAGAGGATGAAGAAATTCGGATCACCGGAGACTTTCTATCCAACGTAATTCATCCACAATCAAAATTCTATTGCCAAAACTGTCGAACATCTGTTTACACAGTCAATGATCTACAACTTCAAACAAAAGAAGAATCAACTTAGTTCCCTTTTCTGCTCAAATTGCTTTTCTTGATAATCAAAACAACATACATATCTTATCGCAGTCTTCCGGCCTGATATGGAGAACATTAACATAATAATACCTTCCTCAATGCGTGTATTTTCATTGTACTATGACGAAATGTCACAATGTCAAACCCGTGCAAACAAGATATCCTTGTGTTCTTAAAACACTAGCTTTTGCTTCTTTTAATACAATGTACAAGTGAAGGAATAATGGAGGTTCAGATGCTGCAAAAATTACACGGGTATGTGTGCAATTCAATTATCGAAATGCTTGCTCGTCGATGAAACGTCCATCCTACCATATCGTGTCTCCAGAATATTTCTCGTCAACAAGTTATCTAAACTTATCTACATGTAATCATAGCCTCCTCCACTAACTCGAGATTTTTTCCTCTTTTCCTTCTTGTGCTTTTTGCCTGGGATGCCTACATCGCCTCGGGCGGCTTCTGCCAGTGCTAAACGTTCGCGACGTCCTTGCGGTAAAGGTGTGCCGTCATCTGCAATCATGCGTTGATGAGGATACATCTGCGTGCGTGAGAAACCACCACGCATGACTTCACCAGCCTTTCCTCGCACTTTGGGTGCGCTCATATGGACATTGAAAAAGGCATTGTCCACTGCCTCCGTCTTGGAACCTGGTGGCGCTGTGGGCCGTCCAGCAGGAGCAACATAACTGTGCGCACTTGCAGGCACACGTGTAGTAGGTGCCTGCTTTTTAAGCACTTTGAGAGCAGCTTCGTGGTGCTCTTTGTTAAATTCGTCTGCGTCGTAGCCAGGAGGTGGATGACAGAATAGCAGTTTACCCTGATAAATCATAAACACCATGCAATGCTTTACGCTGTTAACTTACATTCACATAGTCCTTCAAAATATAGCGAGCTGCACGAGCCTCATCAGGATTACCTTGGCTTGATCGGAAATAACCTCTAGCAACTACACACGTATTCAATACCTACATTCAGCTGTACAGATACACTTACTTGCATAGGTTGTACACAATTCGGCACTTGTAGGGATACCCGTGCCACCATCCTCTTTAGGCTGTATTCTAATCTTGATACCATAAGTTGCCTCAAGAACATTCTGAGGAATTCGTCTTGCCACAAGTGAGGTGGGACCAGTATGTTCACGCAGCTGATCAATAGGTAAAACACCGTTACAGACTTGATCTGCCTTCGTTGTCGAAAATGTTGGGAAAACCAAACCAGGACAATCGCACAGCACGAGAGAGGGCGTGAGATGGATTGTCTGGAAATGTTTCGTTTTTCCGGGTGTAGAGGAGACAGATACACGCTTTTCACCAATCAATGCGTTGATAGTACTTGATTTTCCGACGTTGGGATAACCGACCAAACCAATTGTGATCTTTTGACCATCTTCCGTTACTGGTGTTTCCTCAATCAACAAATCAAGCAGATCTGTCGTCGTACGTATACGTATCCGCTCATCTTCATCCGACGGTGTCTGTTCCTCGGAAGAAATATGTGTCTTTGATAAATCCTCCGTCACCTTTTCAGTATCGCTGGCCTCGTCCTTCTCATCAGCACCATTAACTTCAGTGTTCTCCTCCTCTTCCTCTTCCTCGTCCTCGTCCTCGTCCTCATCCTCTTCATCTTCGCTATTTTGTGCTCGCTTCTCTGCTTGCATAGCTTTTTCTAGCTCTTCCTTCTCCTGTCGTGCTTTTTCTTCTTCCTGCATTTTTGCGGCCAAGACAGCAGAAAAGAATGTGTATCTGATTCCTTTCGAGTCAAGATAGTCGGCCCATCGTCGTCTAACCCTATGTGTTAGTACTTTTCATCCTTTTCCTGTGTGCTTTGTCCGCGTGTACCTTTGTTCTGAGGTTAGGAAATCACCCTTGTTAATCAGCAACAGATTACGTTTCTGTGGATCAACTTCCTTGACATATTTTTCCAGATCGGCACTGCGGAACAGCATAGGATTTCTTGCGTCGACAATTTGTACGACCAGCTGCGATCGTTCAATGACTCTCCAAAGTTGACGCCATACTTCGATATTCTTCTCAAAGGGCGTTAACAACAATCCCTCTTCTTCCTCCAGCCTGCAATGCTATAAGTTTCTTTATCTTTCATTCATATCCTTACGTTGCCATGCCACGACGCCATTCCAAGAAAGATTCACGTTCATTGCGCTGCACCTGTTCTGCTGTCATGGACTTGTCCCATGCCGGTCGTCGAGGAACAGAGAGCTTATCAAGATTGGCTTCATGTTTCTTTAGTCGTTCCTTTTCTTCGTGCTCTGATAGTAGGAAGGGATTCTGGTAATTATTTTCCACCACCTTGACATTTAGTCTCTCTAATATCTTAGTCAGCTCGGGCTCTTTTTTTTTCCCTTTTTCATTCTCCCAACCTGCGGTGAAATCCGTTCCGGCCAACTCTGCAGTGCTAAGAAAGGCCTCCAGATCGTTTTCTTGGGTAATACTCTGCATCTTGACCCATTTGGGTTCCTCTGCGATATCCGTTGTATGCTAGCAACAAGTGTTAACGGCGAAAAAGTAACAGAGAAAAAAAATAGTTACGAGTTTTCCTTCATCGATGGCGATCGCGCGTTGTCCTTGGAATCGAGCGCGAATCACTGCTCGACCGAGCGATCCCGCTTGCTTTTTTCCTTTTGGAGGCATAGTGGAAAGTAAAAAGTTGAAGTATTCCTTCCAGAGCCAAACCAATTTTAACCAGTCAGTAAAAGCAGTCAGCTTCCCGCCACAAAAGAGGTCGGGCGCTATTCCGATTCGGTGCGATGACTGAGCAATGCGAGCAGTGATCGATCCACTAGTTATTCAGCATTCACCTTCGGGGGAATTATTACGGACAATCTACTTCGACTCATGCAACCAGGCGCTGTATGATGAGGAAACCTTATCGACTGATGAGATCTTATGTATCAAGAATCACACAAAAGCTGACCAGGTCATTCCGGCCGACTTCGCAACTTCATGCTCTAGACAGAACGCTGTGGAAATTAATTCCAAGGCTTCGCGAACATTAGATATTGCTCAACAGCCACAACGTACTAGGCGGCGCGATTTGCACGTGTTGTCATCCTAGTACCATGGTACAGTTAGTGATACTTTAGCGTTCGTGCATTTTCTCAGCTGTTTGCTTGAACTTTGATAACTACTGTTGTTGAATATATTACTAAGACATTGGCCGGGTTATCAGCAACAAATCCAAGCGATGAAGAACAGAGGTGTGCTGATCATTGGATATGTTCGGAAATCAAAAACGCCAGAAGTTGCGAAGGACTAGAATACAGCGTAAGGTGCCAAGTGACTACAGCCTGAGATTCAAAAATGACCATTCGACAAACTGACAGACTCTATACGAATCACACAGTTAGACACGGCCCTTTCCATAACCATACAGATACCTTTTTCACCTACTACGACACAATTCCGACATCTTGCAGCCAGCAATTCTCTAACAAATCCACGTGACGCAGTTTTTCTATTAGTAGTCGTTATTTCTTCATAGTATCCGCTTAAATTTCAATAGTAGAGTGTCCCGTAGGCAAAAGTAGATCGTCCGTGGTAATTCTCCACTTTCAAATGCGTCCGAACGCATCAAATGCTATTATATACAGTGTAATTCCTCTTCCTTTTCATTCCTTACTTTGGTCAGACACGATATCTAAGCACATCTAAATTTTATATTTTTTCCCAACCCAATGAGATTAACACGTAATATTAATCCCTTGAGTCCAAATATAAGTTCCAAGTATGATAAACATCGATATCTGCGCAACAATAACCGACACTAAGCCATACTCATATGAACGCATAACAGGTAGCGACGTCAACTCCATCTGTAGAGCTGTCATTTAGCACATTTTTCATGCTGTGGTCACGGGCTTACCATAAATGTCGATATAGTCGTCAGACAACCTGCAAAGTATCAAATATTACTGCCCTGCAAAAAGCGAAAAGGGACACATACCACAAAATCCGTTTGCCAATGCACTCGCCACGTGACATTCTATAAATCGCAGCTTTCCGCTAGATGGTGCCACAGTAAGACCCGCCAAAACAGCCGTACCAAAGATGTTGGCAATAAATGTGCCCAATGGATAACGCGGTGATTTGTGAATATTTAAAAATGAAAGGTACCATCGTAAAAGCGCTCCGACAGGAGCAAAGACGCAAGAGAGAACTAGCTCATGTTGTCGTGGTGTGAAAATGGCCGCCATCACGACCCCAATCCAACATGCCATGCCGAAAAGTATTACTATGTAATCATGAGAAGCGAGATATTGTAGGCTGTACCCGCACAGCGTGACTTTAGACTGTTTGATATCCTTCTTGCGTACTATTTCACCCACGTGCTGTCCAAAATGCAGACCGCAAAATGACATCGCAATTGTAACGACGAATTGTGAAATGGCGGCCAAAATATTATATCCCGTGGCATGGTTAGCTCCATGGAAATTGGCAAATTCTTGAAAAATATTCAACTGCCAGGATGAAAACGTTGTGATGGATCCACACAGGCCAGAAGATAGTCCCACTTGAAGAGGTAGATACCTACCAGGTAATATGAGACTCAATATACACGCTTGGTCTCTGGTTTCACCATTCGGAAATAGCAGCTTTGTTTCGAACAACAAAGCCCATAATAAAGCAGCCAATCCATTGCGCATAAACTAAACCGAATACTGGCGCTCCATCGTACGTTTCTAAACTTTGCAATCCAATGCGGATCAGAACCCCTAAAATGGACATGGGAATAATGATGGCTGCCATTGGCCATTTGTTTTCATAAACAACGCGCTCCTGCGAGATATTAGCTGCGCCGAGATCTCATTCTAATACCCACATCCGATGGAAGTTCACCACTGTAATCTGTTTCTTCTACATGACCATGGGGCTCTTCTTTTTGTTTCCCATTACCGAGATTATTAAGAGGAATGGGAGATTCCATAATAACGGTGAAGCAATGTGATCTTTAATTCTTTTTGTCTCACTTTGAGTGTTTGAATAGAAGACGCACGGTCCCACCAATTGGATGCAGGAACATGATTTGCAAAAGGATAAACTCCGGCCATGCCGTCACCTGTCTAGGGCGCACCCTACCTTATAAAGTTGGCATAAGTTTAAGCATATGATGATAGCAAATCAGGAAAGATGATTTGTGCTTCTTTTCTTTTACAGAGTGACTCATTGATGCCACCAGAGACCGTCGCAGTAACGAATCAGAATTTCGGCCTGCTTTTGGCGAAGAATATCACTCCGTGTTTTGCGCAGGGTTTGACTATGGAATCTGAACCCCGGACAGGCTCGCCCTTGATGCATTGCATTCAACACGAATTGTCCAAAGGCATGGTGTGTATCTGCTTCCATCTCGGCTCTGTAACTCCTCTTTGTAGGATCGCAGCCGAAAGAAACATGGATACCGTCGCTCAGCCCAACCTCTCCGCCACGATCTCACAGTATTTCACCGGATACATGTCTTGAGTGGACTCAGTCTGCAACTTGAACAGCTTAATAGGAAAATGATCTGGGATCGACAGCTCGCTCCTCCGTATTTCTCTTGTGAAATCGCAGCTGAGAGAGGGTAAAGCGCCTGATGTATGCGTCAGAAAACATGCAGGAATTTGAGGCATTTTTGTACTCTGATAGCTATGCCATTCTCTATACACGAAAAGCAAGTAGCAGACATAGTCAGGAATATTAGATTTAAGCGCCAGAATTTCGTGGGGCACTCCCTTGGGCACTCCCTTAGGCACTCCTTCGCAATAGTTAGAGTTTCTTTAGAACTTCATACATTTGCAAGTCGTTCAACGATCTGCTATACCGGACGGGAAAATGAACGAACGAAAATTGTTTACCAGAGCGCAGCGGAGTTCCAAGCATTTTTTGGAGTGAACTTCTCTCAGCGCCGAAAGGCACTGATCGAGCATTATCAATTAAAAGATATATTACTCACTGGCTCCTTCTCTGTCTTTTTTTATTATTTCCCGTACAACGATTGCTATTGAGCGAAGCTAAAGTGGCAGCTAGCACTGTGATAAAAGATAACTGACATTTTATTTAGTGTTTTTATCGAGTAGTATCTTTTTCTCTTCATCCAATAACGACCTCTATGATCATCTTGTTTTCTCTTATTGGTTGTACCCAGCCAATATAAGGAAGAAAGCACCATGAGATTAATCGAGAGAACTCTGTTAAGATTGTTGGTGGTAGAGGCAGATGATAAGCAGACATAAGAGACCGGACACAGCAGAGTGCCTGGTTAGTAGATCATTGTACCTTAGTCATTACTTATTATTGTACTGCATGTATCGATATCTTTTTCATCATTCTCTTTCCGTTTTTTTTCAATCATTGGAGATAAAAGCGGGTGATGGCATCCATTTGCGCAAGTAAAAGGTCTTTGATGTCATCAGGACCAGTGACTCGTAACATTATTTCTGACAGCCGAAATTGACAACATTTCCAACAGCTCCGGAATAAACCTTTCTTCGTCTTATTGTTATCCTATCCATCAAAACCACGTGGATACCTTTTTATCTTCTTTTCCATGGATCACAGTTCGTACAATTGTTTTATAATCGATTATGGGTGGTGTGCAGAGACATAACGCGTATTTGGATATACCGAAACTCCAGATCCTGCGATGGTGGTATTTACTGAAAAGATTGAGGAAGCGTACCAAGCTAGTAGACGGTGTCCGCTAGCAAACGAAAGTACGAAAGATGCTTCGAAAAAATTGCAACATTATGGCTTGGTGATCGACAACTCACCCAACGATGTCGCGTTTGACGTACTTTCTGCACTGATTTCTGGTACCCACGACTTCGCGCTGAAATTTGACGCCACTCTCGAACCAATTCCAATCGCCGAACCACACTTGCTGTTGTATTTGATAGCAAATCATTCCAATATCCAAATATACTTGTTTTCGAATCGCGCAAAGACCATCAAATATGGCAGCGGATCAATCGCAGTAGCTTTGTTTCACGACATATCGTCCTTTCATGTACTACGTGGTGGGACGAAAAGAAAGCAGACAGCAAAACGAACGCATAATCCAGTAATCCCTTCGAATATCCCAGTGGTAAATTTACGGATACCCAAAAAGGGAAAAAAAGAAAGCGAACAGAATTGCTTCAGACAGACGTTTGCGCAAGATATACTCTATCTATCCATGAAGAATCGACTGGAAGAGGAAATACGGAAAAGACCCGACGAAGAAAATTACGGTACTATATGGGATAGTGTCATTAGTGTCGAAAGTCTGCCGAGGGGAGTACTTCCTAAAGCTGTAGAGATTGCAAAGCATACGCAGGACTTGAACGTCACCGTTCCACAGGTCAAGAGCACATTAGCAACAATAAATTACAACTACCTTGAGCGATGGCAAGCATGTGTCGTGGAGAACTTTCAAGATACGTATCAATGGGTACGAAAAGACGCTCCTGAAGGAAGCACATCCCAGCAGAAGGATAAGAAGGGAAAGAAGAAAGCAGAAAAGGCCAACAAACTTCAGCCAAAGTACAAAACCTGCACTGCGAAGATCTTTCTAAAGAAGCGAGAGAAAGACTTTCAGCCACAATACTTGAGACTGCGATCGAGTTGACAGACGACGTTTCGGAGCTGTCTATGATAGCGTACTTGAGTCTGTTGCAGTATTCTCGTGAAGGCTTTCCTTCTGTACAAACTGACACAGGTAGCAGAAAGGAATTTGACATCTGTATTTCCGAAAGAATTTGTCAAGCGAAGCACAAATACCACCGACAATGTCGTACTACCACTAGATCCTGGACTACAGAACCATCTGACAGCAACGAAAGGCAAAGCCGATGATGCTTACGATTTCCTTTCACAGAATCATCCGCAATTTCTCCATTCCTATTTCATGACTTGGAGCAGGCACCACCTCCACAAGCACCACAGTTGGACGCAATTATGCAAAAGTTTGGGTGAAATCAATATCTCTCCGCCGCCACAAAAAATATCTACAACGATTGTAACAGCGATCCGAGAGTACGCCACTAATGTGAAATACATGTGGGAGGGAAGCGTCTTTCATAAGACGTTGGAATATGTATGTCGAGTCCTCCTCCGGATCCATCTTGCGCCCAATCGTGAAGCAAAATGGATGGCATACCGTGCTAAACTGACAGAGGAAAGAAACGCATGCAAAGGTGAGAAGTGTGAAGTACCTGCTACGCCAAGTAAAAAGAGGTGCAAGCGAGAAATACGGAAAGGAATGGAAGAGTTGGCTGCTGGCTTACAAACAAG
>JNDT01001545.1:0-22165 GCA_000697055.1 Saksenaea vasiformis B4078
AAAAAAAAAAAAGGATATTGGTATCTTCGTATCGAACCATGGTGATACTTCTTGAGGTCACTGCGGATCTGTTGAGTAACTTGATCGCGTACTAAAGTAATCATGAGAATTATAATAAAATGCATATTGCCAACTTTACCGATCCATCTGGCTGTTTTACTCTTATACGGACGACAGGAGCATTTTGCGCATAGCTTTTAGTAAACAGGGTGAGTGAAAGTCCTTAGAACGTATAAAGAACATACTTGTAATTTAGAGGCGTTTCGACAGGGCTGAATATCGGTGGGGGAATGCTTCTTAGATTTTCCATATCGTCGTCGTCGTCTGCAAGCTTATACTTGATTATTGATTCCACTACGAATTGTATCAGTAGAGTCGCAAGATGAATGTTCCTTCTTTATCTACCGTCGCCAGATGTCACGGCATTTTTCAGCTGTACAGTCCTGTCCGATTTTGGTACCAGATACTGGAAATCGACCAACGCTGTTGTCAGAGAATAGTATGATGCTTAATCCATCTGAAGTTTCTTTTTAAGATGTAGCCAACCTCTGAAACGACACGTTTGCGGTATCACGCCAAGGATGTCCGTTTTATAAGTTGCTTCCTCTTCTGGTCTTCCTTTTTTTACCCGACGTGTCACCTTAACAAGCAAATTGGCAGTAGGTACAATATCACCGCCGACAGGGTGAGAAAACGGATCTTTCGGTCTATACCGTAATTCAACAAGCTTTTGTTGCATGACGGCCTATGCTCTTGAATTAACAAATTGTAGTATGGCATTCCTTCGACTTACAGTAGCTAAACCTTTCTCACCGCCTAAAGTATTTATTGCGCGATCTACATTCTTTACAAAACCCGGATACTCCACGCACAGAAATTTCTTGTCTGGGACAGGGATTGGTGATGCTGCTTCGTAATCTACTTCCATGGCGATCAAAAATTGGGAACTTTGTCCGCAACGTTAAATTTAAACGACGGGAAATGCAAAAAATCGGACGCACCAACGGAGATTGAATAACATAAAACGTGGTTCAGCGGCTCTCCTCTTCCCTCTTCTTTACCATTCCGTAACTTCACATGACTAACGATGAAGCCACAAACCTCATTTCGTCGGAGCGACTGAACCAGCCAATTCAAAACTATTCAGCTACATCAGAGGGTGATGCCGAAACCGGATCAGTCAAAGTAGTGAAGGTTGAACAAAAGACACAGATATGGTTATGGCAGAGTAAATCTTATGCATGGTCTTTGGCAACTCTGGTGCTACTTTTTATTGTATTTACATGCCTTGAACTTGCCCTTCTCAAACTCAACCTGCCAAATGTTGACGAGTAAGTTAATCTCAAGCGATAGACTGGATTATGCATTGATTTTTCTCGGTCGCAGAAAAGATAAAGATGCTCTAAAATTCCCAAGAAGTCTCGAAGACCTCCGCAAACTACATTTCATCTTAGCCGGGTATATTGATCATCACTTTCCAAACGTCTATGTGACCTATGTGGTGACCTACATCTAGTAAGTCAATGACTTGTTATTGCATTATCCTAACCTTTGCATAAAAACTACATCAGTCTACAGAGCTTTTCCATACCGGGATCTATGTGGCTTTCCATCTTGGGCGGTGCCTTATTCAATTTTTGGCTGACACTGGTAACAGTGTCCATGGTAATTAACTGACGTTTCCTGCTTTCAATTTTGTTTAATAACAGAATCCGTAGTGTTCGGCAATTGGGGCATCGGTTGCCTATGTTATGTCCGGAAGCTTAGGTGCTGTGGCGGTTATGAGACTGATGGGAGATAGGATTGCTCGATGGAATGAGCAGGTAGGGGATTTTACTGAGTACATGGCTCTTTTCCCTAACACACCATAGCTCATAAATCACAAGCAACACATGTTCAATTATATTATTTTTTTGCGAATTGCTCCTTTTCCACCAAACTGGACAGTAAATTTGGGGGCTCCTCATCTTGGCGTTCCAATCGGCCCGTTCTTTTGGGGTACATTCGTGGGTAAGGAAAACCTGTGCTAGCTTATTATTACACTATATGCTAATGGGAGTCTTCAGGTGTCGCTGCACCTTCTTTTATTCATGTACAGGCAGGCGCTGCACTAGATAGACTATCTTCGTCGGACGAGCTTAAATTGCTAACACCTACCAATGTGGCATGTCTTGCAGGGGTAGCCGTAGCTGCTTTAATCCCTGTCTTCATCAGAAGATATTATAAACTGTAAAAATCGCTTAATTACTGTTTTTCCGAAAATGAATGTCGCAAAGGAAAGAAAACGTGTCGTTAGCGAACTACAAAAATGGAAATCGATTCGGGGTCAGTTAAGTATGAAACTTTTTCAATACCATGATTCACATCCTTCTTTTTTTTTCGAAACTTACGAATTTGTCTAAACGTCGTGAGCTTCTGTTGCTCACAAAGAGGATATGTGGAAGTGAGTTTATGAATGCCTCTCCAACGTTGACCGCAATTAAGCGTCCGTGAGACTCTCTCCTTTTCAGTACGGTAGGCGATCATTGCCATCTAACGCTGATATATTACCGAACTTAGATAAATTTTTGATTCAGACATTGGACAGCATCACTTTCCTCGATTATGTGGGAAAATGGTGGTGACTGGTGTTTGTAATATGCTTATTCTCATCGACTGGTTTGATTTATGCAAATCTGTATCATCGAGCCAATAAAGTTTAGCATTATGCAGGAACGACGAGATAGTACGATCCTAAAGATGCAGTTAATTAGGACTGCAAAAAGTGGATATCATTGTTCTCGAAATTCCCGTCACTGGATCATGAACGACATGCGCCACTTTGTGTTCTATGTGTGAACATGTCAGAAAATAATCTCCTATGAATTGAGGCAGGACCATGATAATGGGATTTTCTTATATGTTGTAAGTTGGGAAAGTACCAGTGTGAATAAAGCTAAATGTCAGATATGACAATTGAGAAAATCCAGCAACGTTTTGATAAATATATTTAGACTGTGGAAGTACTTTTTGGTATAGCCCACCATGCTCAAGAGCTAGATTCAAGGAATTTTTCTGGTCCGGCGGCATTCATATGCCCGATTGGTCTACCACGTAGCATGATGCAAATCTGATCTTTTTCTTCCTCTTTTTGTAGGTATTGATTCTTTTCTTTGTCTTTGACGGCTCAACATGCTTACTAGCTTTATTCAGAAAGTATCATGCAGCCTTTTTTTTGTGATCCGTTAGCATCCGTGCGCTCCGATTGGTCTACTAAGTAGCTTGATGTAAACTCCTTTTTTTAGGTATTAATTCTTCTCTTTGTCTTTGACGGCTCAACACGCTTACTAACTTTATTCAGGAAGCATCATACTTTTTTTTTCTGATCCGTCGATATCCATGCGCTCCGATTGGTTCAACGCAAACCCCTTTTCTTTTTTTTTGAGGCATGCTCTTTCTCTTCTTTGCCTTTTATAAGCCTATCAGTTATTTCCCTCTCAGTCGTGTTCTTTATCCTCATGTCACGAACTGTTCATGAATTCATCAAAAGAAAGAAGTTAGAAAAGAAACAACGATTGGAACAGGAAGAACAAGAACGACAACAGGGTGCAGAGTCTACTGACGAAGAAGGAACGGGTCGGGACGAACCAGGTATAATGTCTTCTAAAACAGTTCTTGAATATAACTCTTTCTCTTCTAGAGCGGAAGCGCCAACGTCGAGGAAAATCCCGCCGTACAACGAAAAGGAAGCAATCATCGGATGAGAAGAAGGAAAAGCAGAGAGCCCGTGAGGAGCGAGAAGCTGGAGTCCGCACCGAGAGGCACACCCCAATGAGGCGTTGTCCAACTTGTACGAGGGCCGCCAAGCAAGCAGCACAGCGAGGTGATCTTGAATTACAACGGTATCGGCTTGAGACAGCAGGAACACATTCACATGCATCAAATCGAAACTGTCCAGATTATAAACCTCGCTTGAAAACAAAAACGAAGGAACTCCTTGGTGGTGCAACTGTACACGCTCACACCATCAAACATGGGTTGTACGGGCTGTTACGGATATTGGACGAAGCGGAGAAGGCTCGTCTGATTGAAGGCATTGGCATCGTCGTGGATTTCAACCGAGAAATTGTGATCAAAAGCCATCTTTTCCTCCTTTATTACTTGACTCATCGCTTGGCTTCTCATCTACCAACCCTACCTGTTTTTTTCACCGAAGTTTTCTTCACGAGCATATTCCAGCTTCTTCTCGGTGGCCAAATATCCAACAAGGCAATATTATCTCAAGAGCTTCGGCAGGATCTCCTTCATATCTTTTCTCAATTCATACAGGAGCATCCCAGTGCCCGATGCAACAAGGTTGCATCTCCAGTTGCGGGAAAAGGACCAGTATCCTTCAGTCACATGCTTTCGTCCACTGCCTCTCAATGCGCCAGCAATTTCACCAAACACATTGTTGAGAATTTTGATGGTTATTACATCTCTTACCTGCAAGCATCGCTCCTGCGACAATTTCCGGTATGTATAGTTAGCTGGATAGGTAAAGCTGATAGCTCTTTTTTTTTTCATCCGTACAGGGCCTCAAGGCCGGTCAAGTATTTGCGTACGCACAGTACGTCTACGATATTACCACAAAAGATCCTAAATGCCCTCCCGAATGGCCCACAGTATATTATGATGACAATGCTGGCATAGATGACGACGACCTCAATGACACGCTACTGGCTCTGGTCGACGAAGCAAGCGACCGCTGGGATCACATCTTTGATCAAATACGACTTGCTCGTCAACGTCCAACCCGGAGACAACAAGCTAGAACTTCACCTGTCGCAAGTTCCTCTTCAAGCCCGTTAACACAAGCTATGGACTATTCCCCAGCGCTCACGCCTGGCCCAGCGGACGCCCCGTCCCCCGCTCTCAGTATGACTACCATTGGTAGCCTAGTTGTCTCTCAACCTGCTCTGGATGAATCAATTACAACTGCTACTTTGACAGGATATCCTCATCTGTTTTTACCAATCCTGTATGAAATACTTGGTCATATGGAACTCTGGAACGATCAGGAAGAAGAGCTCCCAACTACGGTGCAAATAGAGGCCGGATTCACATGGACGCACCATAAGCTGTCAAGTTTACCTGAATGGGCTTCTCTGAACTATCGCCGCCGCACCAACCTCGTGCGTGCCATCACCAAGTTTATCAATGGACGTCGTGCTTTTGAACCTGGACGTCTTCCAGTCGGTTTCAGCCAAAATTCTATCGATCAGATGCAATCGTTCATCACCGAAGCTAAGCAGCAACTGGATAATGGCGTCTTGACCCCACCTGGGTACTGACTAGACAACAGACACGATTGTTCACCTTTGCCCCTGTGTCCGGTCTTACCCTAAAGCATATCAGCATTGACCATGAGACCATGGGAACCATACTCCGTCACTTTGGCCTTGGCCACCATGCTACAAGATCTGGGACCCCTGTACCTGTTAATCGCCCGCATGCCAATTTCAACATGTTTGATATGGACAAAATGAAGCGGCAAGATGAAGCATAAAAACACGCAAGGCACTGATTTGCTTGGTTTAGACACGGCATCTTCCAAAACGCCTTCCTCACGGATGGCTATGCCACTTCCTTTATGTTTCTCAAACCCGTACCAGAAGACCAGTTGCTACCCCTTGCATTGGACAACATCAATTTGGACGATCTCCAACACTGTAAAATCTGGGGAGTGGATCCGGGGGTAAATGAAGTATTTGTTGATGACAGTGATAGGACCGTTATGCCCACCCAGAACATGTTGGCAACCATCGACATCAAGTACGAAAATTTTCGGCAGCAGAGTATTATGTCAAGGCAGGATTCAAAAAGACAAACGCCAAGATCACGCAGTGGAAGAAAGCACAAGGCATTGATCGTATTGAAAGCGCAGTACCTACAGCCAAAACAACGAACCTTGCAAGACTGGATGAATACATTACTGGCCTTCTAGATCGCCTGCTTGCGTTGACTGAATTCTATGGCATCGAGGTCCAAAAGCTCCGTTTTCTCAACTACCGTGGGCGCCCAAAGTGGATGACGAAATGGTGAACATATTTCTCCGAGGTGGCAAGCCCGAGCATTGTGAGCCGAGAAGTACTTGCAGCAAGAACTAGAGCTGATGGAACGATGCGTCGCAAGCGCAAGCAACGGACGCCACCCGTTGCCCAAGCCCAAACTGTCTACAAACCGTAAGTTGCGTGTTTGAATAGAAATCTGAAAGACAAAACTGATTCATGCCATGTTCTCTTAGTAACGAATGGCGCAAGGCAGAGTTCGTTCGCACCCATAATGATGTGGTAAATGTGGTCTGTGTCGGTGACGGACGGTTCGATCGGCGTACGTTCAGGGGGAAGCCCCACGGTCTGACAAAAAGACTTCAGAAATTACTGAAACGAGCAGAGACAGAAGAGCGATTGATCATGGTGTCCGTAAATGAAGCGTACTCATGCAAGGTCTGCAGCGTCTGTGGAACGAGGTCGTTGGACAACTTGCAAATAGAAGGATCGAACTTGCATTCCGTGGTAGTATACAACAACTGCTCACGCGTCTGGCAACGAGATCTGAATGCCGCAAGAAATATCCACGCTTTGGCCATGCTGGCAATTGAAGGTGCCCATCAGCCAACTAGTCGTCCACCGGCGTTCAATCACAGCTTCCAACCAATCCGAGCAACAGAAGCTCGCGACGTTTAGACGATGTCGTCAGTCGTTCCTACGACAACACTTGTTGACTCCGTTCCGACTTCCCAGTGTGGTAATAGCTCTCTGAGCCGCGCTTTATTTTCCGTTATTCTATGATATTCAGATCTTTCTAAGCCGCGCACCGTGGAAGTATTATAAACGATTCTAAACATGTGGAAACCTCTCCCATATCCAATATCCCACTTTCGGTAGAGCAACTCGAAGCACTCCACAATGAGTTTACTAGAAAATTCAGGTTCGAGGAACAACAATCTCGAAACCAAAGAGCAGAACTCCCATACGAGATATTTTCAGAGATGGAACACTCTGAAAAAGGAGAGTTACAAAGGAACATTAAGAAATACACAAACAATATACCACAATGTACAGGAGGAGACTGGACAGTTGCAGAGTCCATCAACAAAGTCTTTATTAACGACCTTAAGAAATACACAGTGGACGCCAATCAATTGGTCTCGTCCAGATACCAAGGACGCCGACAAGTTACGGGTCGCTGCGCTAACAGCAGCCGAAATCTATGAGCAACTTAAGTTATTGCGGAACGAGGAGGTGGCCCCTCCGATGAAGAAATCATTTTGCAAAGCATCGAACAACTCAAACGTCTGGCAGTTTTCGGTTTCGCCACGGCAAAAGATATTGATGCAGAAGCAAAAGACCTGGCTACAAAGGCACTACGTTTACCATCCGCAGTCAGATATCTCGACGACAAAACCGACGATGGCAAAAAGATGGCATTCTCTCCCGAATTTGCGCAAACAGTTACGAAAGCAAAATTCGAAGCTTCAATTATCCGCCAGGCCACCTCGAACAACAGTCGCGGATATAGCCAATACCAAGGATCAACGCGAGGAGGTCTCTACCGACAACAGAACTTTGGAGGAAAACGTTTTTTTGGCCGACAACGCCAGTACGCCGCACCAACAACACAGACCCAGTCAACGATCCAAAACTCTCCAAAACAGAATCAATAATAATGAATCAGACAGCTCAGACACCGATCTTACCTGCAACTCCACAAAAGACGACCACAAGAGGAAGCGAGACCCACTATTCAACACCAGAAGATGGCATACAACCGGGAGGTCGTCTGACACAGTTCCGGCAATATTGGATAGAATCTACCCATCAGAAGTTGCCCATTTCAGTAGTCACCGAGGGCTGTCGAATTCAGTGGAACTCTCCACCAACTCCATGGAAGATTCGTCAACTCAACCTAAACCCGGAAGAGCATCATGCAGTGAACGAAGCGGTACAGAAGTTTCTATCCGCAGGAATTATCGAAAAATCACCATCTCAAAACGAAGATTATCTATCAAATTTCTTAATACAAGAAAAAACCAAAAGACGACCCATATTGGGCTGTCAAAAACTCAACCAATTCGTCCAATGCCACCATTTCAAGATGGAAGGGGTACCTGCGTTACGATATATCATCGAAGAAAACGATTACCTGGCAAAAATCGATTTAAAGGACGCATATGTGGTAGTCCCGATACACGAGGAATCAAAGAAGTACCTGACATTCAAACACAACGGAGCATTATACCAATACAAATCCCTCGCATTCGGGCTCAGCGTAGCACCAAGAGTGTTCTCAAAGCTAATGCGTTATGCCGTAGAACCGCTAAGGAGAGACGGTCTAAGATTAGTATACTATCTCGACGATATATGCGTGCTAGGAAAAACACACGAAGAAACAAACAAGGCCGTTTCAAGAATCGTCAACCATCTTCAAAGACTTGGATTTCTCATAAACTGGGAAAAAAGTGCACTCTCTCCAAAGAAGGTACAGGAGTTCCTTGGGTTTCAATTCAGCACCAAGACCATGCCAGATATCAGTCCCTCAGATAAAGCTAACAAACTATTCTTGAGAATCATGCATTTGGAAAAGAAGGAAAACATGACATGTCGATGGATAGCGAGCTTACTTGGGAAGATGACCTCGATGATTCCGGCTATCGGGGAAGCCCTACTACATGTTCGATATCTTCAGCGGGACCTTGCGATGAATCTCTCAAGACATTCACATAATTGGGAAGCCAAATGCCCACTGTCCCCGAAGGCCCTAGAAGACATTACATGGTGGAAAACTTGGGCGAAGCAGAGCAATCGCCTACCCATTCAGAAAATTCCGATCGACCCCAAGATTCCAGTAGTAAAGATCTATGTGGACGCGTCAGATACGGGATGGGGAGTGCATTCACCTCGAATATCGACCTCGGGGAAATGGAAACCTCACGAAAAAGAGTCTTCGATCAACGTCAGGGAACTGAAGACGCATTGAAACTCCATACAAAAAACTGCGAGGAGAAACAGTTTCAGATTTACTCCGACAACATGACAGCACTGAAGTATGTGTCAAAAGCGGGTGAAACAGCATCAGAGATCCTACAGATCTCACCATTCAAATTCGAGATTATCAACGAACACAACCTACAAATCCAGTTTTATCATATTTTGGGAGTGCAAAATACTCAAGCAGACCGATTGAGTCGAGTAAGACCAACACCACTATACGAAGCGCAGCTATCGAAGAAATGGTTCAAACAAATCGAGCGGATTTGGGGCAAACGCAACATCGACGCCTTTGCAACACGCGCCAATCACCAAATCAAACGGTTCTGGAGCCTCAGACCAGATCCAGAAGCCGAAGCCACCGATGCATTTCTCCAACAATGGCCGAAGAAAGGACTGTACCTGTTTCCACCGTGGAAACTAATCCCGAAAGTGTTACATCGATTCAGGACACAACAGACAAAGGAAGCCGTTCTAGTGACGCCGTTCTGGAAGACACGATTCTGGTATCCAACGATACTACAATACACTCAAGAACCTCCGATACTGATCAAGATGAGCCGCAAATGGCAGCTAGCCGCTTGGAGATTATCCAACAAAAGCTTGAGGAAGAAGGATTCGATCACAACACATGCGAGTTTTTGAAACAAGGCTTGAGAAAACATACACAAGAAATTTATGACAGAGGCTGGCGCGTATGGGTTCGCTGGTGCAATGATCAAGACCCCAGAGTAGACCTACTGACATATGACATCCAAGCAATCGTCAAATTTTTTCTGGCTCATAATCAACGCTCAAGCTCATACCTTCGCAACTTTAGTGCGGCAATCACGTCAGTGTTCCAAGTATTGTATCCGGACAAACCCTCGATATCTACAGATCCAATGATAAAACGTTTTTTCAAGGCCAAGAACAAATTCGAAATTCGTGTACCAAAACCTCAGCAGCTGGAAACATGGGATACGGATATCATGATACGACATATAAAAAGCAAATACCAAGGAAACGAATCTCTCACCCTGGATCGCTTACAAGAGAAATCGATTGTTCTGCTTTGTATCGCCACGATGTGGAGACCTAGATCAGACATTAGCCAACTACAACGACGAGACATCCATTTTGTGCACAATGAAGCCGGGAAAGTGGAAGGTGTCACCTTGTTTATGAGCACCGAAAGAAGCTCAGTACAAATCATCACGCCTTGGTACCGTACAAGATAAAGAACTATGCCCAGTCAGGAGCTTATTTCAGTTTCTCGACCGCACTAATCACTTACGCAAGGAGTTGCCTACAGACCACACCGCTTACTTGGCATATATACTACAACCAAATCTAACCCGCAGCATCCGTCCGGGTACGGTAGCAAACATAGTGAAGAACATGATGGCAGCAGCAGGAATAGACACATCTCTATTTACACCACATACAATGCGCTCGGCAGCGAGTACAAAAGCGATAGAGAAAGACTTTACGTTTCAACAGGTCAAACAACACGCAAACTGGAGCCAATCCGCGAACACACTCGAAAAACACTACTACAAACCTCGTCATCAACACACGGAAAGTGCCAAGATCGTCAACACAATTTTTCAAGATACGGAGAACATTACCACATTGGAAGCCGGAACGGAGTCAACAAGTGTTGTCATAGGAACGACTGACAATGCGTCTGTTGACGAAGTGAAGACTGAAAATGTGGTAATAACCTGCCCTTGGTTTTTTGGTTTCCTATCAAAACTCTTACAACCCACCCAAGACGCATTGAAAAATTGAACGTTGCTTGCTAGAAAGATCTGAATATCATAGAATGAAAATTTTTTATCATAGACGGAGAATAAAGCGCGGCTCAGAGAGATATTACCACATTTTCAGTCTTCACTTCGGCAACAGACGCATTTTTGTAGTTCGCTAACGACATTTTTTTTCTCTCCTTTGCGACATTCGTTTTGGGAAAAACAGTAATTACAAAAATGCGTATGTATTGTGTATCTTGCTCTCTCATTATCGGAGATTATTCTATCCTTCAAATATACCACAGCTTCGCTTTCTTTAACGACTCTCTTTTCTCATCGCCTATGCGATAGTTGGCATGCACCATCATAGGCTCCATGCCATATTTGGTTGGTATTTGTCGTTCAAAGTACATCCGTCCGTGCGGAAAGAGAACAAGATCCAGCAAAGCAATCTGACTTGTGTGGTAGCTAAGGTTCATCTCATCAAGGACACGATTGATAGCACGTTGTTGAGTTACTTCCGGTTGGTTGTCCTGGATACGGATGGATTCATCAAGGATACGCTTATTCGTGAGCGTTGGTCGCATAACGTAGAATCCGGAGTTGACAATTTTTTGTTCCAATTCCTGAGTGAACAGAACTTCTGTGGGCTTTCGTGAGGTAAACTTCATCATCAAATAATCATAAATAGCGGGTGATGTGAAGACGATATCCACGTCGGAAAACCATACGGTAACGTCCATGTACAACAGACGCTCAACCACCAATGATTTCGAGTGAGTGATCGGCGTGTAGTTCTTGTCCAGCCACTGTGCCTGTCCCTTGGAAAGTTTTTGATGGAACCACGACGGCGGGATCAACACCGTATGCTCTCCATAGCCCTTGGCAGTCAGTGTTTCAACCAAGTCCTCATCGATAGCAAAGACCACAAACTTGTCACCGAGCTTACAGCGATTAAGGGACTCGATCCAGTTAAGTGTGTAATCCGCCATGCCGACATTGGCCACCGCGGTCAGTAAAACGCGATCTTTCTTGTACCTCCTGACGTTGGCTCGAACAATACGGGTGATTTCGTCACTCACAGGCTCGAACTGCTTGGGTTTCCAAGCGTTAGGATCAGTCAATTCAGTATTCACGGAAACTAGATCTTCAGCTTCCGGTACGTCATCCGCCACTTCGGAAGTCGTGTCGCCTGCGATGCCCGACTGCTCTCCTGTAGATGTTGCGGCAGCGCTGCCTTCGCCATTGGTACTGACATCGGCGGATCCTACCAAGTCAACATGAGCGGTACTCGAGGGAAAAAGGCTGGTGGAAAGTGTAAACAGGGATAACAAAAAGAATAGACAGACAACAGCGATAAGTGCCCGCTTCTTCAGTAATGTATCCATAGAAAAAGCAATGTAAAAGGTTTCCAGAAAGTGAAAAAATGAGAGAAGAAATCCGAGATTCTCTTGTACCACGACAACGTTACAGCAATCCCCGGTTACCGAAGTAGCGTTGTGCAAAATATATTTTAGCGTTCTACATTTCGTGCTTGCGTTAATTGGGAGCTCTTCCTGATTTGTATAAACTTTTTTACCGGCTTTCACTACTCCGTCTGCCTCCTGTAATTGGTTAGAAGCACCTCAGAATACTTTTCAGTTTCTCTCTTGAAGTAAACGAATAAATTCACTGCCGAGACAAATATCAATATATGTTTCAGGCCATTTACAAAATATATTGGCTTTTATAGAATGTATTTAGCAATGGCATGTACATCGATATTATATTGTCGATTAGTGCAAAAACATGGGCTTAATTTAGCAGAAATGTTCGTTTTAAGTTTACGTACTCCGATTTGTTTTTCAGTCTACGACGATCGGATAGATTCCTCGTGGTCTCGATCTTCTTGATGAAAAACAAAAATGCCTGTGACTATAAATAGTCCCTATCAAAGGACTTGTACCCCACGACGCGACTACCTGTTTTCCTTTTTTTTTCTTGTGGAGTCTAATGCAAAAGTTTGCCTGCTGCAATGCAGGGCTGCTGTACAGACAGCCCACTTGCCTGCGACAACAACGAATATTGCACTCTCCCCTAATTAAAGGAGTATGTTTAAGCGTAGACTACCACATGTGCGGAAATCACAACATTAAGGATTAAATGTATTTTTTGTTGTAGAAAAAGAAAAAGAGAAGAGAAGGAAAGGCAGTTCAGAAGAATGCTAAAGAGGAAGGAAAAAAAGAAATCTTTGTTTTACAATAAACCAACGTCTCGTAGATTGTTTTGAATAATGATATCGTTAACAGCACCCATGACGAATTTGATCTGCTCCGTATCGGTTGCACAAGTAAAGTGTGTATAGATTTGTTTTGAGTCGGATTGGTTTAGAGAGACAAACCGATTAAGGATATAGTCATTGGCGGCGTCGTATGTGTTCGGGCCTTCAAAGTCAGGGAAACTCTCACTTAATGGGTGTTTCTCCAACTTCTCTCTGAATATATCGATTTTGTTCAAGAATAAGATAATAGAGGTCTTCACAAACCAACGCGAATTGCAGATCGAATCAAACAGTGTCAGTGCTTCTTGCATACGATTCTAAAAAAAGAATCAAGGGGATAAGTCAAATAAGGTTAATATCACTCTAACTTAAACACATACCACTGTCTCATCCTCAATCAGAACTTGATCATATTCTGAGATGGCCACCAAGAAAATAATGGCTGTCACATTTTCGAAACAATGGATCCACTTTTTACGTTCGGATCGTTGGCCACCGACGTCAAACATACGATAGGTAAGATCACCAATGACAAATGTCGTCTCCGTGATACCCGTCGTCTTCACACGTGACCGTAACACATCCTGATCCGTAGGAATGTAGTTGATATCACCAATACGATCTACAGAGTCGAAATAACTAAAGCAAGCATGTCAACACATACCTCGTCTTATGTATAGAAAAATTACTTACTATTTGGCGGAATCATTCAACTGATATTCTCGACTACGTTCAAAGACGCTCAGCAAGCTCGGATCTTTCCACAAGACCTTAATGGCCTGAGTAACTTCCGACGGTAAAGAATCTCGTTCGATCTGGGGAGGCAGATCGAGGATAACAGCAGCGTGGTGCCGATTTTCGGGTGAAAGATGTACATCCATGGATTCCATAGCTTCTAAAATAACGCGCATTGACTGAACAGTATTCGAAAAGATGATTTCTTTGAACGCCTCTCGTTCATCGCGAGAATATCCACCGTCGTGAATTAACTTCATCTGTTTAAGAATTGTCGATTTTCCTGACTCTCCCGCACCTAGTATTTCGCAGAAGTCAATCAAACGCACTATGGTTTGCGCCATAACAGTTTACCTAACAGAAGCATCTTCACTTCATTTCGCATGTTGAGTTTGTCGCGCTTAATCTGGTTCTCGATTTCTTCGTTACGAGCCTTGCCATCCTGGCTTTCCGTGGATTGACAGCAGCCCATGATGTGTGACCTTTGTGGATAAGGAAGAGTTAAAAAAAAAAAAGAAGGTGTCAAAGCAAAGTAAAAGGAGATGTGTAGCTTATGAAGTAAAGCCCCTTTTACCCCCGAAGATGCTAAACAACATGTCTTTCGACCCCTTGTTTTTGTTGTTCCCTGTACATAAATGGAGTTTGCATGATTATGGTATTCCTGTCCAACTATTGTGTCAAGCCTCTCCACGCAATGAGACTTGCATCACCTTAAAAAAGGCATCTTCCAATGCATTCGCTCGAACATTTCCACTCATCTAGTGCAGTGACGTTGGATGCAATGAATTACGAGATTTTCAGGAGACGGGGAGATGGCATGTAGGAGAAAACGATAAGGAAGGAGAACGGAGAGGAGTCCAGTAGGCGATCAATTAAGCAAGAAAGGAAAGTTGATGGTATCTGTGTAGCAAACACAAGGAGGACGAAGGAGGAACTCGATAGAGTGGGCAGCTAGTTCTACTTGCAAACTTGGTCTGGAAGACTTGATCGAGCCAAAGCCCATTATTTTTTTTATCTGCTTCTACGTCTGTGCCTCTTTGCAAAGCATTGTTGCTTACTACTGATTTCTACCTCCTCTTTCTTCCCCCTTATTTTTTGACAACGGATGGCTATTTCACTTTCCTACGTAAGTTGGAGTACGTTCGTGAACGAATGCCTAATTTTTTATCATTTACTATTTGTACAACACTCGATACCACCCCTCGAAAATTAGGAGATTTTTCTTTTTTCCTAGTTTATCAATCCATTAAGGACCCATTAGTGGGCTGGGATGGATTCCAGTAAGGTGGAGAAGGCTGTGGTGGCCGTTGCCATGACTGTGGTGGTAATGGTGGTGGTGGTCTGGCCTGAGAATACTGATACTGAGGAGGTACGCTTGGCAAAGGTGGTTTTGGCGGCGGATGGCCGGGTACCGGGGGCGTGCGATATGACACAGGAGACAACGGTTGGCCAGGTGGATTAGGCTGATCATACCCGAATGATTGCTGCTGCTGCTGTGGTGGCGGCGGGCGCTGCATCATCAGCTCGTTATGATAGTGCATAGCTACAGGCTGTTGTTGTTGTTGCTGATGTTGCTGTGGTTGCTGTGGTTGGGGTTGTTGCGGTTGCGGAGGAATAGGTGGTCTTCCTTGATATTGCCCGTAGGACGACATTGGGAGCGGCTGTTGAGTCATATTCATTGGCGAGTATGGCAACGACGGCTGTCTCTGAGGAATGTGGGGTGGTATCGTAGGGAGCGGATTTTGTTGGACCTGTGGTTGATAGGATGGTTGACCCATCGTCATGGCGTCGTAGGAATGGGAAACAGGTGCAGATGGAGCACTTGCCGGTGCATAACTCGGTCGGTTAGGATGACCAGGCGACGACTGACTTATTGGCTGGCTGTACATGTGGGCATAAGGTTGGGATGGGAGAGGTGGCGCTCCATACGTAATATTTGTGCTTGGAGCGATAGGAGGAGGTGCCTGCTCATTCATAGACATTTGCCTCGTTTTATCAATCAAGTGCGACAGGTCACTGCTGGGCGCAGTGGGTGCACTTGGACTCATTGTCGTATATTTGCTGATCTTCTCCTTAAGTAGTCTTTGCTCCTCGGAAATGCGCGCGTTTTCAAGTTCTTCAGCCAACTTGTCTTTTTCATGGACACGTTCTTGCGTGAATTTCTGCACATTGCGTGAAAGTGCTTCAACTACATCCGAAAGGTTGGAATAAAATTGCACACCTTTGCTATATATGGCGTCAGATGACATTTGTACCTCTGCGACCCTGTTTCATTTACCTCAAACTTTCTTTCACCTCAGCGTATGTGCTTCTGGAGCGATCAAATCTTTCCAAAAGATGGCGTCTTTGCCGATCCGCGGCTTCCCAACGTGATTGCAGACGCTGAGCTTCCTCTCCTTCCATTAATGACTTGAATGCAGTTGTGAGTTCCTGGATGGCTTGTTGTTGCTGATGAATACTGGCAGCAATCCTTTGCTGATGTGGTCTAAATTTCTCAAGCTCAGAGGCAAAAATTTGCTGATCCACATTCGCCTTCTTATTCAAAATCAATAGATGTGAGATATCGTCTTGCACAGTCTATTACACGAATCAACAAGCAGCCCAAAAAAATGCTTCCTTTTCTCTTCCCCTTACCTGCTTCTTTAAATCCTGTAATGTTTCCTTCCTTTCGTTCTCGATCTTATAGATTTTTTCTAGTACTGACTCAACTTTGGAAAGTTTTATCTCCAGATTATCGGTGGTTCCGATATCGTTCTCTAGATCGAGGAGGCTTCCACCCGCGCTATTATTATCTGCCTCTTTCTGGAATACACTCGACATGCCCTCTGTGTACGCTTTTTCCAAGGCTTGACTCTTTCTTCCTTGGCTCAGAGCGGCGATATCTTTTGCAATGGAGTCGTACTGTCGCAAAATTTGGATGTCAGACTGAACGCCAGCTTCCAACGTTTCCCGATGGTTTCGAAGATCAAGACGAAACTCTTTTGTTAATGCTCCTGAAGGTTCTTGCGTCCATTTATCGCCGTACTTAACCTAATACAAAGTAACCTGTAAGATAACCCGTTCTTTACTACGCCATTGAAAACAACTTACCCGCATACTCTCACAACCTCGCATTTCCTGATCCAGATTCAAGGAAATCTCATCCAACAACTGTCTCGCACGAGATTTCAATCCTTCCAACGTCTCAAGTAAATCGCGCACCGATGTTTGATTTTCTTCTGCCGCAATCTGGTCAGCCCACTCGCAAAGCTTTTTCGGAAGCGCAAGAAATTCATCCAGTGACATGCTACCCTCCGCGGACCCTTTTTGTCCATGCTTCTTGAATTTGTTAAGTGATCCTGGCAGCCTCATATAATCCAACGATGCATTCAATTCAGCCTTTGCAAGGTCGCAGCGTTCAGTTTCTGCCCGCACCAGTTTCGCTTTCTCTTCCGAATACATGGAGGAACTCTCGTGAACACTAAGCGGGATGAGGCGAGCGAATATGTCGGAGCCTATCAGTTTGCTCGTCTCATTAGGTCCGTATAAGTCCGAGATTGGGATAGGTTTCACAGCCTTCAGACGATCAATAGGCGTAAGAATGGATTCTTGAGGCACGTGTTCGTGGTATATCATGTCGTTGTCGCGAGTAGCACTTGCACGCTGTTCACCGCACGATGCAGCGAGCGATTTGCACAGCTCCTGCAACGCGGGCCCGCTATCAGCCGGTACTGTCCCATTCGCATGGTGGACTTGTGATAGTAAACTCGACACCAGCTTCGTCGTATCCTTTGCAGCTGCTTCGGCCACAGAAAGTCGTGCAACCTGCTCACCGTACTTGCCTTCAGATTCACAAGCTCCTGCTTTCTGTTGTTGGGAAAGTGCTTGGTAGTACTTTTGTTTGATTTGACAGATCAATAACCATGATTTCTCGACTCCCACGCCACGTGAGGTTGCATCTTGTACATCATCGACAAGGTTACCATAGACCCATACCAGATGACTTGCCAGTTTCGCGATTAATCCTCGTTTTGTCTTTTCCCGGATGCTGTTCTCCAAGAAACATTCATGGGCTTGTGCAAGCATCAATTCCGTCAACATCTTTACAGTTTCTCGACTCAGGTCCTGCGAAGGAGCATGAAGAAAATTATCGTTGATGTACTGAAACATGCCAGCAGCCGCCTGGAAAAAGTTGAATGCCCGCTTGCGACCTTCTGCTTCCGCCCGGTTTTGTGCAGCAGCAATAGCAGACAGAGTAGAAGCAGTATTAAACACAATACTTGCTTTTTCATATGCTAAAGAATACTGGGACGTAGTGCGTCCATTGAATGCATCGTACCTAGAGATTTGTCAACTTTATGCAACCAGTCATGTCAATTCATACCAAGTGAATAGCACCTTAACGTGCTTTTCATCCACCGGAAAGCGCAGATCCAACAGTTCAAGTTGACCAAAGTATCTGTACAAGAGGTCTCGGCCAGTTATGTCTTTTCCCGCACCGCGCGTGTCTTGCCGTAAGCGGTTAAGGGTGTACGTTTCTTCATTGTACTTCTCAGGGTCATCTTGATATACTTGAGCAATGTACCGCTTCAGCGGGTGCACCCAATCAATGTCTTCTGTTCGCTTGAATGGTGCGCTAATAAACGGTATTTGTGGGGTAGCCATTGAATCGACACGAATAGTAGCAGACCAAGCTGGCTTGGCATATTCCGCCGACCCGCGCCAAGATTTTTTTATACGGCGCACGTGATTCTCAAGCAAAATACCCTTGCGTTTTTCCGTTATCATCGTGTTTAACTGCTTTTTCTTCTACCAAACATGTCCGAAAATCCAGCTACGAATCTCAACCAGCGCGAAGAGAACACTATGGTGTATTGCAAGTGCTGTAAAACCCACAAGGCAAGCACCAAGTTTGTTGGAAGAAGGCGCCAGTATAAGACGTGTCAAGACTGCAGAAACCGATATCCAGGAACAAGGGATTTTGTTCCTTTGGTGCAGTCGATTCTTTTAGAGGATCTGCTGAGCATTCCATTCTACCAGCAAAAACAACGGATTCGCAACTGATAACAGTCGGTTTTGCTTCAGCGGTGCTGTCAGACTTTCTGACGAATTAGCTCAATTGACTGAGAATGACATTGTGAGGAAGGTCATTACTGCTGTGGAGCTTTGTGATGGATATAGGTATTATGTCAAAGAAAT
Organism: Saksenaea vasiformis B4078; assembly: GCA_000697055.1. Lineage (NCBI taxonomy): Eukaryota > Fungi > Mucoromycota > Mucoromycetes > Mucorales > Saksenaeaceae > Saksenaea > Saksenaea vasiformis. The sequence goes on from JNDT01001545.1 coordinate 18,918, forward strand.
CACTGATCCGCAGTTGAAGCGTGGCGTGTCATTTTATGCTGCTTGCTCGCAAGATAGAAATGCACAGAGCCATGTCCCTGAGGATCAACGCAGGCGGTTTCATACTCGTGTCATTACTTACGATTATAAGGGACTGATCAGTGGTTTGATCGACTGTGAACACCAATACATTTGCTTGGAGGTTTATCATCCACTGTGTCGCCCCCGTCCTGTGCCGCAACCATTACGAGTGATGCCAGCAGAAGTTCGTTCATATATTGCCGAGAACGCACAACATCAAGATACACAGTCGTTGTACCAAGATGTTGTTGACCAATTTCCTGAGTATGACATTACTTCGGCACAAGTCTATCGCTGGTGGCACGATACGTTTAGGCAGTCTTACCGGCTGCATGATGACCAATTGATTTCTTCGCGAAGACTTATAGAACAGCAGACTAACAATGGATTTTGCAAGGTACATATAATTATAATTGAATGCAATCTTTCCAGTAGTAATAGTGACTATATGAGGAATATATATATATATATAAAGCTACTATGAATTAACAGTGGAGGTGTTTGTGCTCTCGGATTCACCACAACATTATTTGATTTCACGTCTGGTCGGAAGGAGTAAAGATGTCTCGAAGCAAGTCCATGCTGCATTTTTTAAGCCAGGATATCTTTTTGCATTAATCTGCTCAAGTGATGGTTTCTCAGTATCTTGTCGGAAGGAGTAAAAATGTCTCGAAGTAAGGACCATGTTCCATTTTTGACATTGATGTGGTCCAGCGATGGTTTCATATTTTCCTGTCGGAAGAAGTGAACCTGTTTCAAAATAATAGTAAAGAAGAAGCCTACCCCTACTCCTGTCCTTCGGACATTGGATGCGGGCTCCATTATGGCTATGTGACATGCAGGTAAGCGATATTGCACATCTGCCAATACTTTGCATCCAAGTCCTAAATATTATGTCCCTAATCTCTCTTTGCGAAAGCTTATCAGGTCCTACAGAAAATTTGATAAATCTTCGCAGCTCCAGATCATGACCATGTTAGTGGTTTTAGAGAGGTTTCACAGTGACCACCAACAGGACGTTGGTTCATGTAAATCCGTGTGGTGAGTAATGACAATATTAGGCCAAAGTAATTGGAGTTGGATAGATCAACAAGTAACAAAATAAAATACAATAAAAGAATGAAAAATGAGAATCATTGGTTTCGCACCCTTCTCTTTCTCTTTTTCTTTTTCATGGGTATCAAAGGCCTCCATCACTTTGCAAATTCTGCAGGAGCCTATCACGAAACGACTTCTGTCGTAAGCTATCTGGACGACCACGGTGTCGAGATTGTTTTTGTCGATGTATGTGCTGTGTTCTTTACATTGCTACAAGAAACTGTGAGCCAGGATCTGCTCAAACTACGGGTACAACATCGTGAAGGTATGCAATACCATCTTTGCCTCACGTAGTTCTAATGCATTTTGCACAGGCGTGTCACTGTCATTGCCACCCTGTAATGAACAGGAGCTCGTATTTGAATTTGTACAAGCTATGACAGACCATGTCGATTTGCTGCGCAGCCACAGGTTCCCTAATCGCCGAATCTGTCTTGTCATCGATGGTGATCAACTACCTGCCAAACAGCCTACGAATAAAATTCGAAAACAGAAATCAAAAGCTGCGTTCAATGCTGCGACTCGAGCAGCAATGAAAGGATTGAATAAGGAAAAACACCAGAAAAGGTTCGAAAAGCAAGCGCGAGCATGGGTCCGATTTTCCGTTGAAATCAAAGATTCCATAGAGCAGGTACGTCCAATAAGTAACAGTTACTGGATGCTCATGCTATATGTAGCACCTCTCTTCCCTGGGATTTCACAAGTACTCGTCACAGACCAATCAACGTAGCCTGTATTTTCGTGTATCATTCGAGGCCGATCCTTGCGTTGCGGTACTGGCTCACCAAACAGCGCTTAAAGCGGCAATATATTCGCCTGACGGTGATTTATTCATGTACGGTGGTGCTTTGGAAACTATAGTAAGTAAGAGTAAACCACGAACGCATGCTTATTTTATCTTATTTTCACAGGGGGTGCTACGCATTGATTACGGCAAAAATAACTTGCCGGGTCGTGTGACAACGAAGGCATTGCTGCTTGATAAGCTTGATTTGAGAAAAACCAACGAAAACGATTATATCCTGGTACTTATATGGAGTTTCCTAGCTCAAATCTGACACATCAGTTAGGCCGAAAGACGTTTGATAGCTATTGGTGCAATGTCTGGAAACGATTACGCCCGCAATATAAAGAATAAATCCTTTGCAATGATTAAGAAGGCTGTCATCAATACCGGTGCGGATTTGACCTTTGCAGACGATATAGTGAATAATGTAAAGATAAGAAAGAAAAATAGTTAAATGGTAAATAACCGTTATCTGAACGTGATCGACTGCCTCACAGAATCTCAGAGATGGAAGCGGATCGATTCAGAATCGCGTTGCACCAATTCTGCGCCCCTCTTATCAGTCTTACTGGTACCGGCGCAAAGATCCGGTTTGACTATCCGTGTATGCGTGTAGTTGATGTAGACATCCTGAAAATGGTCAACAGCGAAGAAAGACCTGTACAAAGAGTCACTGCTCCTGCTTCAAACCAACAAGCAAGTAGTCGCTACACCTTCGTCGAAGCTCGTCATATAGCTAAAGCCCACACCGTCGAAGAGAAAATAGGCCCGCTTCGAGTTTACCGGCCACCGAAGAAAACGCCCTCGGCAGGAGAAAAGCGTAACAAGCGCAGAAAAAACCCCCAGTGCCAAAGCTGGATCGAGCAAGCAGAAAGAGGAGCCAAAGCGAATTTCGTAGGAGGACGCTTCCACTGGAGAAGATATCAGTTTGCACGAGATGTCGAGAGCGACTATAACTTTAACTTCTGAATTGTACTAGTCTGTCCTGTCAGCTGCTAGCCACCGATTCCCCTCTGATCAACATATCGCAGTGCTTCAGACCAATATCATTTGCGACGTTATCCAAAAAGAAGTGGCTGACATGTCATTGGTACGACAAATCGCTCTACAAATGGCGAACATTGCTCTGCGCGCGGCCATGACGTTAAACATCGAATGCAGAGAGAAGGTATTTCGCGCTTTCTTTCAATCTGACATGAAAGGAGGTGAAGGGCAACGGGATAATGCCAGCAAGACTTGGCAATGGATCATTCTCATGGCCATGAGATATTCAGGGGCGAAACCAAACAGGCTACCATATATC